>JAODAG010362072.1:0-19521 GCA_027574785.1 Orphnurgus asper
ATATATATATATATATATATATATTTTATAACACCTTTTACAACAGCTGCGTTTGCTGAACTCAGTTTGTAATAATGTATGATATATGCAACGTTTACTCTATTACTGTAAAGGTGGATGATTGTCTCTCTGTTAAAGCGACTAGCCGATTAATCGCAGTATTCGTGAATTTCTAAACGCATCTTCAACTTCAACCGTCAGTTCATACTTTCACAATGTGGAAGCCATATATCTCAGCCATATATTTCATAAACGAAAAATCCCTTGAAAGAAAAATTCAGACCAATTAAAAACTGCGACTTACAGCAAATTTTTTCCATAAAATTTTCTCTTACAACAGTTACATACGGTCTATTGTTGTACAACTGAACTCGCTGTGCAAAGTGAAATTGCACATGCACGCTGAATTAACCGTACATCAAAGCAAAGCCTCCCACGAGAAATCACTGCGTACTATACAGTCAGGACAAACGTGGCGCATTGGTTTCTCATCGACTCTCATCGCAATGGTGGTGTTTTTTTTACCTGGTAGACTAGCACATCGGTCAGATTCCCGTAGTAGTCCCAAGGACGAAGGGCGGGAGGTGTCGGTCTTAGAACATACGGCGACCATCCAAATGTTCCGTTGATGAGGTTTTTCCACTCGTCGCGAAGAGACTGCGTGGAGGCAAAGTTCAGGTAACTGCCGATCCACACGGGTCTCTCCAATGACCCTGGTAGTTCTTTTAACGGTAAACTGATCAACTCTGGCATTTGAAGAAATCATTTTTAATGAATTGGTCTGGTACCTGGTCCAAAAGAAATGACTTAGTTTCTTTAAAACCAGGTTTAAATAACTGCCGGCTGTATATAGAAGCAAATCGCTTATCTACGCCAGATTTAAGATCGGAGCACATCCTTGACAAGCACAGTAATTCCCAGCCATGCAGTAATATAATAGTAATAATAATAAGCCCATGGATGCTTAGCCTACCTCAATGGCTATCAGGCTGGGGACTATGTTATTAATGGTACATATAGTTATTTCAGCTAGAAGCAGACAAACGTTAATGGAGCCAATTGCATTAGGGAGCATTTCTTTGAACAATGAACTCTTAAAATGAAATATCACCAAAGAGCCAACCCATCTACTTATATAAGAGGCAACCCAAAGAGATGCTACCAGTACCATCTGTGTACTGTGACCAAGAAAGAAAAATATGAAAGCTACCTTTTTTGCAACATTTTTAATATAATTGTTTTAGTCAACAATTGTATCGCGTACAATAAAAGACCTGTGCAGACCATTACCAGTGCGAACAATTCAGCTATTAACGAGACTGAATGCGACAAGACTTAACACAATTCCATTTCCCAATATTCAAAACAATTTAACCCCTTCAGAACTTCCTCTCTTAGAGCTTATTTTAATCATGAATGCAAAGCTAATAGACAACGATATCCAAACCTAAAACGGGATCAGGAACAGGATCATTCACGACTTCACGGGTCATGTACTTCCACACACAGGATTGTTAGAAATGCTCCAATGGTCACATGATGATCATAACATTGTGGTTTCACATCATATTGAAAATATGTAATATATAATTGCGTACGAGGCGGGGGGGGGGGGGGCATATGCCCCCCAATTCGGGCAAAAATGTTTGATAAATTCGGGCAAAATGCGGAGACAACCAAAATTATTTTTGGGATAAAATGGACAAAAATAGGTCAAAATTTACCTAATTATCACCTGTTTATTTTTGTTTATTAAACAATCAATACAGCAGTATGAAAATTCGGACGACTTGGTTCAAAATTCACTATTCGGGCAGACTTTGACCTTGCCCCTAGAAATATTGACGTCTAATGTGTTTAGAGCTCAATTAACTGACAGCTATAAACAGTTTTATGACTTGAACATGGACAGAATTAGTGTTCCAGGATTTATATATTGTTATCGAACTGAAGATGTCCTTCTACTCATCGAGCGATAAAGATTATACATTTAGACACCAAATGGCTATAAATTCAAACCTTTAAACATGCTTGAAGTAAGTCCACCTCCAAACATGAATATGATTGGATGATCGTTGATGAATGGCGTCACAGAGGGCCCATGCACGTACAGAGAGCTTATTAAATACTCAAGGTTTTCATGGAAGGCCATTAACTTCTGTTTGTAATAAAGACAAGACAGACAAAACATCAACTTTAACTTCTCGTCTTCAGAAATTCTACGATTATGTGCAATGAATTAACGTTCTTAAAGTAGCCTAATATCCAAGTTTAAAGTTCATATCAAATGTAGCACCAGTTTTAGTTAGCAATGTTCTTCTCCATAGTATGAATATCTCGTCACATTTTTACGAATTGACATTGTTACTGGGATGTTGCATTGTTTGAAGTACTGAAAATGAGGGACACAATCTCATGAACCAAGAGACTGAATTCATTCATCACTTGAAAGTAAGATGAAGTGTTGAAAAAGACAGATATGTATCTTTCAACAACCATACCATGCCAATTCAACATAGAAAAATAGGATTGAGACAATTTACAATTTAATTTCAAACTCAATATGCGGCTTAAATATATTGCAAGGTTCAAAATTTCAGATTTATGTGATCACCATCTGTCAAATTTTCACCCTTGCCTGTGATCCCTTGACACTGCTCATTAAACAACCACAGTTGGGTTGAAGAGTTGATGCATGGAATCACAGAAGTTTGTTGCAACAAATTCATCACAGGAAAACTCAATATTTTTGTTATTACCAAATGAAATCTGTCTTTTTTTTTGGGAAGAATAGACAACAGAGAAGACCAGACAACAGAGAAGACCATTGCATTGTTTGAATGAGTGAAAATATCAAATGCATCTCATATACAAGTGACATAAATTCATTCCAGACCTGATCGATGCTTTGATTTTTAAAAATAAGATAATTAAAAGCCGTTCCTATATTTTGGGCCTTTTTAATCCCTACTAATGCCAGGCACTGAAAAAGGCCACTAGGAACACAACCACTTAATCTTTTATTTAAAACTCCATATGCTGCTGTAACTTTGACAACTATCACAACCCATTTCCTTTTATGGTGGAATGTTATGGATGATCAGCCTTGTAGGATTACTATCAAATCATCTTGCTTGTCAAAGCAAATTTGACTGTTTATATTGCGGATATCGTAATTAATTAATTTACTAAATTAAAGATCTGCGACCACATCCAACGTAATTGTATGAGATTAAGAACCACAATAAAGGTAATTGCTATGTGTAGTTTCAGTCTGCCTGTACAATGATTGTAACATGATTTTCTGGTTCAGTTTGGACATGATGGTTGAAATTTATTGCCTCTTCGCTAATCACGACTGGTCTAAATCACTGAGAACTTGGTTTGTTTATCCACCATGACTGGTCTAAATCACTGAGAATCTGGTTTGTTTTTCCACCATAACCGGTCTAATCACTGGGAACCTGGTTTATTTTTCCACCATGACCAGTCTAATCACTGAGAACCTGGTTTATTTTACTATCATAACTGGTCAAAATCACTGAGAAGCTGGTTTGATTTTCTGTCATGACCAGTCGAATCACAGAGAAGCTGGTTTGTTTTTCCAACATTACCTGTCTAGTCACTGAGAAGTTGGTTTGTTTTCCAACATTACCGGTTTAATCACTGAGGACCTGGTTTGCTTTTCCAACATTACTTGTTTAATCACTGAGAACCTGGTTTGTTTTTCCAACATTACTGGTCTAATCACTGAGAACCTGGTTTGTTTTTCCAACATTACTGGTCTAATATCACAGAGAACCTGGTTTGTTTTTCTATCATGGCCAGTCTATAATCACTGAGAACCTGGTTTATTTTTCCAACATGACCGGTGTAATCACTGAGAACCTGGTTTGTTTTTCCACCATGACCAGTCTAATCACTGAGAACCTGGTTTGTTTTTCCAACATTACCGGTCTAATCACTGAGAACCTGGTTTGTTTTTCCAACATTACCGGTCTAATCACTGAGAACCTGGTGTGTTTTTCCAACATTATTGGTCTAATCACTGAGAACCTGGTTTGTTTTTCCACCATGACATGGTCTAATCACTTGAGAACCTGGTTTGTTTTTCCAACATTACCGGTCTAAATCACTGAGAACCTGGTTTGCTTTCCAACATTACCGGTCTAAATCACTGAGAACCTGGTTTCCAACATTACCGGTCTAAATCTCCAAGGACCTGGTTTGTTTTTCCATCATGACCGGTCTAATCACTGAGAACCTGGTTCGTTTTCCTTGATCCTCGTCATGTAGTCCACGAGGAATTTTACGGAGAGAGAGTCTCCCAGCAACGTTTTACAAACTTTGGGTCCATGCAGTTCACGGATGTAGCCAGAAAATTTGAAAGATGAAGGGGCGCGGGAACCCACTCAGTCATAATTTTCCTGTCTTTAGTTATTTGCATCAAAATGGAGGGGAGCGGTTGCCTCCATTAATTGCTCCTCCTGGGTTATGTCTCCCAACACAGATGCGAGGTGGTTAGGAATGGAACACATGGGTACACACTCGTCCATTTGAAACTGGTCTCACTGGAATTTTAAAGTTGAACAAATTACGTGGCACACACCTCTATAATAAATGTATATATATATAAATGTAGAATGTAAAGAAACCATAGGACTGCGAGGTACCATTTTGTTTCGTAAGTACGTCTTTCACAATTGTGGAGACTTTGTTAAACTTGCCCTCTGAGATTTAAAAAAAAAAGTGTGGAACACATAAATTTAAGATCAAGTAAAATGAAGAATTATTCAAATGGCAACAATATGATTAGAGTGAAAAAAATATAATCATAACCTCTGTCTCTGTTTTATTCTTCATCTTGGTCATTAGCCAGTGGTCACACCTTTAGTAAGGAGAGCAGGAAAGAGAAAATAAGTGCACATCACATTCAATTATGTTAGTATTCTGAAGTCGATGTTATTTTAATTTTAGGAAAATCATCAATCATATGGTATCATTATTTATTAAAGAAACAATCTACATTGACTATTGAACTATTCCCATTTCGTATGTTGCGTGCGAACAATTAATTAGTATAAATGGAAACCACTAACTACAACTGCTCAATTGAATCAAATAATAGATCCTTCTTCACACAAACAAGGAAACAACGCAAGTGCATGCAGAAAGTATGTTGATCGTCCAGTAATATTGCTCAATTTGTGTCGTTAATTGTGGCACTACGTAGATGCGTGGAAATAATTAGAGAAAAGGAAATATAACAGTATTTGCTTCACTTTCCTTGGAGCAGCTGCCTTCACAACATTCTTGGAAAAGTTCTGAGCGTTTATGTTTTAAACATTCCACTTGGGTTTGCGGAGCAATTAATGCACGATTTACGTGCAGTGATGCACGATTTTGAGCAGTGTACAAACTTCAAAGCCTTCAGTATATATACTTAGACACATATCAGGTGCTGGATCAGATGTCCTACTCAGGTGCAAGGCAAGAGATCTGGATCGGTTCTCGCATACATGAGCCCTGACCCTCAAGCAATTATAATACTCTAAAATGCCAAATTGATACGTTTTGTTTTCTTTCCTTTTTTCAAAATGGGGAACGAGCGAACAATTACCAGTTTACCCCGATCTTAAACGTGTATTTCTTGGCGAGTCGAAGATATGAACGTAGTGCCCGATCGCTGCTGTGACCTGTGTACCCCTGCAGATTAGAGAGAAAATAAACATATCCAATTGTAAAATAAACAATCCATTGCTTAATAAAGATTTAAAATCAACAATTAATGCCATTAGATAAATACATTTAGCCGTAAGGCAAACCTGCATATCTGATCCTTATGATCAAGCTCGTAATGATGAATCTGGAAGTGCTGGAAAATACTCGCCCCCGCCCTTAAATGTACAGACGTGTGCAAGGACGCTCTAAACGTATAAAATGTCGGATGTATGGCAGTAAACGCTAGCAGAAACAGACCAATCCACGATATTATCACCTTCTTGGAAGACAGTTTTCAACTCTTAGTACCACGAATGATGTATACAACCATGGTATATCTTAAATGGTATATATTATGACATATATCCTTAAGCCATCCATCACGGCAATACAGAACTGTAAGCTGTAACAGTAATATACACCTTTTAAACCAAATGAGTTTGATAAAGGTACCTTTCGTGTTGGATGTATCAACTGCTTTCGGCATCTGTGGGATTCACAGGTATAGTCATCTTGCATATTTTGTTTCTCGACACT
This sequence comes from Orphnurgus asper, assembly GCA_027574785.1. NCBI lineage: Eukaryota > Metazoa > Echinodermata > Holothuroidea > Elasipodida > Deimatidae > Orphnurgus > Orphnurgus asper. The sequence goes on from JAODAG010362072.1 coordinate 6,259, forward strand.
TTTCTCAACCAGGCCGATTAATGAAAAGATATTGAATCCTAATTGCTATTATCCTTTCCTGTGGCCTCTACTACATAATGGTATCTGACAGTGCCCATGGTTTAAACATCCAAATCATGCCAATAATATCATGTTTTTACCACAGAAACACAATATTAAAAAATACTGTGTGGTACCTGGAAAAAGGAAAATATCATACCCATTCAATGAGGAAGCCATCAATTCCTAAAACTTTCCCTTGGAGTATAAGATATTCCTGAAAGATAGAGGCAAAAGTCAGATGTTTAGATTAACTACCATACATGTGACAGTACCCATCAATCAAGGTATTACATAATACATAAGGTATTATATAATCCATTGTAATTATGGTATAAGCATTTGTAGACCAAGAAGAATCTCAACTTCAGGTAGGATGCAGCCATCTGAGCTGTATTCGCTATCAAAATGCCTCCAGGTTATTTACACTGGCGGTTTGCAAAAGTCAGATACTCGTCTCTGCCGATATGTAAGAAAAAAAATACTCTACTGGAGTATATGCACAAAAGAGAGCATGGTATAGTTTGCTACATAATCCAGATGAGAGTATGGTGTAGCCTGCTACATAATCCAGATGAGAGCATGGTGTAGCCTGCTACATAATCCAGATGAGAGCATGGTATAGTCTGCTACATAATCCAGATGAGAGCATGGTGTAGTCTGCTATGTACTCCAGATGAGAGCATGGTATAGTCTGCTACATAATGCAGATGAGAGCATGGTGTAGTCTGCTACATAATCCAGATGAAAGCATGGTGTAGCCTGCTACATAATCCCAGATGAGAGCATGGTGTAGTCTGCTACATAATCCAGGAGAGCATGGTATAGTCTGCTACATAATCCAGATGAGAGCATGGTGTAGTCTGCTACATAATCCAGATGAAAGCATGGTGTAGCCTGCTACATAATCCCAGATGAGAGCATGGTGTAGCCTGCTACATAATCCAGGAGAGCATGGTGTAGTCTGCTACATAATCCAGATGAGAGCATGGTGTAGTCTGCTACATACTCCAGATGACAGCATGGTGTAGCCTGCTACATAATCCAGATGAGAGCATGGTGTAGTCTGCTACATAATCCAGATGAGAGCATGGTGTAGTCTGCTACATAATCCAGATGAGAGCATGTGTAGCCTGCTACGTAATCCAGATGAGAGCATGTGTAGCCTGCTACATAATCCAGAGGAGAGCATGTGTAGCCTGCTACGTAATCCAGATGAGAGCATGGTGTATAGCCTGCTACATAATCCAGACTGACGAAAGATTGCTACATGCCAGGTGCACAAAACTTTGTTGCTCTCACATCATGAACTCCGTCGGATGGGGATGTCTAAAGTGACGGTCCTGGGAGCAGAAGCAGGATGGACGGATACACACGCCTGTCTCTTTAAACCTCCGAACATCGGTTGATAAGCGAAGGCTGGTAACACAAGAAAGAAGCTGGTTCATTCACAATCGGCATGGACAGGGTGGTATTTGAGTCTAAGAGGCAATCCTAACCCTGAAGATCTATCTAAGCTATCTGGCACATGATGGCGACTCGTGATGATATACAGCCAAGTGAGTTGTCTATGGTTAAGAACTTACTTGATAGGCCGGGTCTTGATCCGAGGTAAGACCCAGTGAAGGATACACCATGGATGCAATCTGATGGTCCCCAGACTTGGACAACAGATCAGCATTGAAAATAAACTGCGTCTTTGATGCGTGACTTTCCTCTGCAACGCTAACGGAAAAGAGTTGCAACAGATTCCTCAGCGACCTACCCGAAATTATGTAAAAAACCCAGCAACCAACTTTTAAGTCAGCCTTGCAACAGCATCTACCCCCCTCCCTCTACCTCATATAAAAATATATCCCAAGTTTAATGTGGTGGAGGTGTAAGTTGGACAAATCATTTTAATTTGATATACAAACTTTCATCTCTGCAAATAATACAAGTACAACCAATGTAATACGGGAACAAGGGGGACACATTGATACCTTGTTCTAAAGTGAGTATATAATGGAGAGCATGAGCCTGGTAGTGCAGAGTGTCTGCTGAAAGTCTCAAGCCCCCCTGGTGTGACTTGTTCAACACAGCTGGTTTGCAGTGGTGATGAGAGTTTGGCCTTCTATCCCGTTTAATGTGATTCGGTTGACGATTTCACTGGTAAATTTATTAGGATCACATAATATGCAAACAGATTCCTAGACTATATACAATCTGGTGGCTGGGGACAGTTTGTGCCCATTGGCCAATAGCTTACCCATGGTAAGACCATAGCAAATCTGCTCAATCATAAACTTATTACTAATCACATATGCAAACAGATGTCGAGATTAAACATACAATCTGGTAGGTGCGAACAGTTCGTGCCCATTGCTTACCCATGGTATGACTTGCTTACCTATGGTAGCAAGACAACAGCAGACCTGTTCCCTGGTAATCTAATCATACCCTTGGTTAAGACCACAGCAGACATTATTACATAATCACATGTGCAAACAGATGTCTAGATTTAACATACAATCTATGCAAGGATCCAGGGAGGATTGGAGCATGCAGTACCTGCCCCCCAACAGATTATTCCATGCAGTGTCCAGCAGTGGCTGACATTTAATACTCACCCATGGTAGGACCACAGACCCCATGTTCCGTCATGCTCCCTGGTCAACTTATTGCTGGTGACATCAGCAAATACCTGCCAAAAAGTAAAATATGGAGATATTTCTTTGGACGAATGGGCAACTTTACAAAAACATATTTCACATTCATCTACATAATGTGTCAGTAGAATTATCCTCTATAATAATCAAGCTTGATCTGTAGAGTTAATTAAGTAACTACTTCATTTACAGGCAAGACCACCTCAAATATGTTACATGTGAATGTAGTTATTAGCCTAACATTCTCATGTACAGTATATATCCTTTATTTGAGGCATGTACTTCATGTAATACTACCTCAAGTCAAATATACTGTATGTTCACATGTGTGTAGATACTAGCCCCTAACTATGCATACTCATGTATGTATCTTATATTTCAGGGGATCGTATACGAAACATATACCATACATGTGTATGTAGATACTGCAGTAGCCTATCCCATAACTATGGGCCACAAGTGTATATGTAATTGTCGCCCTTTATTACGTTCAGGTGGTTAAATGTCCTGTTATGTGAACGTCAAACTGTCAACTGTGTAACCATGCATCACTGCACATGTCTTGATCGAACATGGATTGAGAATTCAAGCCAACCAATCCAGCAGAATCCTACATTAATTTATCTGCAAGAAAGCGCTTAATTAAAGAAAGATAATGACAGATTGGAGATATGTTTGATCATTGAGATTCAAGATTTTAGATGAGGGGGTTTTAATTGCAGTTGCATACAATAAACAGAACAGAAATGGAACAGCGAAAGTCGCCTTGAATTCCCCATACATACTGTAACGCCTCATCCCGGCGTGTTACAGCTGCTAATTATATAGGAACTCATTCAAGCAAAGGAATTCCAGAGCTGGCTAGGCAGGGCAACTAAGCCTTTATTGCAAAGTACCGATTGCTGGCAATTCGCCAGCAACGTTCCTCGTTGCATAACAACTTCTTGAAAAGAAGAAAATTCGCCAAAAAGTAGAATTTTCTTTACCAAATAACTTCCGTAACTCTACTAAGTGCATCCGCCCAACACATTTTCTTTCCCTGGAATATGGATAATTTTCAAGTTATATCCTTGGAAGAACACACTCTCATCTCATTAATTTTGCACTTTTGCTGTAAACTTGTTGATGTAAACTAAAGGATTGTGGTCGGTATATACAACTGTTTCAAATAGACCACTAACGTAGACTTCAAAATGCTCGATGATAATGATAAGAGCAAATTAAGGGCTTCTTTCTCTATTGTTGAATACTTTCTCCGAGAGGAATTCAACTTCTTGGAAAAATAAATAACAGTATGTGCTATGCCTTTCTCATCATCCTGCAGTAATACCCCAGCAACTCCCACGTCACTTGCATCAATTGCGACCTTGAAAGGTTTCTGCAAATCAGGTGCGACCAACACTGGCTCTGACTAGTTAAAATAAGTTTCAAATTTTTGAATGCAATTTGACAGTCCTCGGACCAGATAAACTAGAGTTCTTTGCCAAAGATTGGTGAGGGGACTGGCAATGTCAGCAAAATTTGGGCAAAATTTTCTGTAATAAAACCCATGTTATCCCTAAAAATCGCATTGTAGTTCCTGCTTGCTTGTAGGGACAGGAAAATCGTTGATTGTCTCGACCTTCGCAGATTTAGGCAACACATGCATGACCCCCTCCCACAACATGACCAAGATAGGTTACTATAAGCCTTCCCAATCTCACTCTTTGCCAGATTTACCATTAAATTTGCATCTACAAGACGTTTAAAGAACTCGTCAGTTCTCTCTAAGTCTGCATGCCTTATAGAACCTTTCCTACATCTCTGATACGTAGTACAACACATTAACGTCAGAGTTTTTCTCTGACAATACGTTTTCCTTCATTACCATCAAAGGACCCAGGCTGATTTCGTGCCCATAGATTAATTCGAATGGGGTAAACCCAGTGGATTCATTCGGTGACTCTCTAGATGCAAACAACACACAATGGACGCCTTTTTCCCAATCCTGTTGACTGTCATGACAAAACATTCTAAGCATTTCTTTTTAGCGTTTGGTGGTACCGCTCTAAAGCACACCCTGAGACTCGGGATGATATGCTGAAGAGTTAGCTTGTTGTAATGCCTAACTTTCCAGAACTTGCTTGAGCAATTCACTCATCAGCTACAGATTTGGCACTAATATTCCTCAAAGCGGAATAGCCTCCGGATATCTCGTATATAGCGACATCCATCATTGTTAATAAATAATTAAAACCGGACTTGGTTTTAGGGAGTTTAGGGAGTTTTAGGTTGACCCATTGCAGGAATGCATGGAGCACTCTTAATCTTTTGATTAGGTAATTCCCACTACCTGACATGTGTGGCAACTCCTACAATACTCACTTACATCCTTATGAATCCTAGGCCGAAAGAAATGTCTCAAAATACGATCCTGAGTCTTTCTCACTCCTAAATGCCCCGACATGGGAACACTGTGGGCTAATTCAAGGATTAGAGCTCTATAGTTGGAACAACTAATCTCATGAAATATTTTCCTTTCATCACTTGCTGATATTTCGGGATGACGCCATTTGCGCATGCAAGGACGCCTAATTCCGAAAATTAATAACCAACTAACTGGTACTTCAGAAATTTCCTGCTCTGATAATGCAGAATCCAAAAGCTTTTCAATCAAATGTTCCATAACAATGATCCATAACAAATGGTTTGGAGGAGCTAACATCTGTTTTCTCATGAGAAAAATTTGGAGAGAAATTTTCAAAGAATGTTCCTGCCAGCTTAAAACATTCATCGCCCTTTTGGGTTTTAACCACTTTTTGTGGGGGCATAGAACGGGTGGTCACACAGGCCGGGAAAATACCAGGAAACTGTTCCGATAACCGTTCTGTGTCCTCATTTTATACTGAGGGTTGCAACATAAGTACACACAAGGGGATACATGGACCCTGCCACCAGCAATGTCATTGCCTAGGAGAAAACCGACACCTTCGGCAGACAGTTTATCAACTATGCCTACAACTTCTAGTTTGTTTGTACTGTACTCGCAATCTAAGCAGAGCTTCACCACGGGAGCCCTCAGAGTGCCATCCCCTACCCCTTTAACTAACATGTGTACCAGCTGGGTCACTTTTAACTTGACGACCACAGGGAAGCGCGCTTCGTAATAATAACATATATATAATTTGATTTTGGCTTAACACATTGTTTTCACTGCTCGAATGTTCAAATTCGAATAGAGCTAGAAACAAATGCCATTGGCTTCTCAAGCTCTCGCAGTCGTTTAAAACAAAGTTCACACGGATGGCCAATTTTGGAGCTACAAGTAGGTCTTTCATATCCAGATTTCAATACAATTTTATCTGAACTACCCTTTTCTTTGTAATTTCTTTTGCCTTGATCCAATTTCCCATCTTTGTCCTTTTGCGTTGGCCACTTTTGAGACTTTGATTGATCAAATGAACTCTTGTGAACAAGTTCATAATCATCTGCCATCATGGCAGCCCTATCAATTTCTTGAATCCCTCCCATTTATCAAACAATTCCAGCTTTTTATTCTACCAAATTCTAAGAAAGTTTGACTTTTTTTGCCTAAGATTTCTAAACTTTTGGCAATACGCTTCAGGTACTAACTGATAGGCCTTCAATATTTTATCTTTTATCTTGTTATAATCTGACGCTTCGGCATGACAACGAGGTTGTCCAATATTTACTCGGCCAATCAAGTTTCATTGCCAATGATTCAAATGAGGTAAAAAAAATCTATCAGCATCATTTTCATCAAAATTTGGAACCAGTCTAACATTCAGAGTAAAATCAAAGGTAGCATTAAATTTTCTTTCAGGAAGTCTTCCCAAATCTAATTCCTTCATAGCCATTTCAGATCCATCGTCTTTAATTCATGATCTCTTATTACCTCTCATTTTGCATATATCTCCATTTCGTTGAATTTCAACTGCATAATTATACAGTAGCTAACATTTCCAAGCTATTGTTAGATTGATCGAGGATTATAATCTCTTCTGAAAACTACCCTCTACTTTAACCCATCCCAATTCAATTTGTTTCTTAACACTTTGAGGTATCTCAAGTTTCATATGCTGAGCCACAGACAAAAGATCATCTTTTGACAAATTATCTACATCCTCTACAGTACAAGCAACTAGGTCCCCGGGAGTTGTAAAGGCCATGATGGATGTAAAGTGATGTTAACATTAATATCAATCATGAAATACAACTATTAGTTATATTACAATATCATTCTCTCTCTCTTCCAATGTATGGATACTATATTTGAGGTATGTACCTCATGCAAGATGATACCTCAAATACAGTGTATATGTAAATGTATACATATGTATGTAGAAATACTAGCCTAACATTACATAACCATGTATGTATCCTACATTTGAGGTCTTACATGATACTATAATTATACAGTCACACTCGATCATATGTCTTCTAATTTGAAGGATTCCTCAAGATATATGTGTGTATACTGTGCTTAAAATAACATTATTAGTCAGATATTAAGCAGAGAAATGTGACAGAAAAGGTAAAAATTCTATTTATTACATTTTTTATAGATATATATTGGCCTTCCCTGTTATGAACCATCATATTCATGGGGCTTCTGACCCCTTTCCCTGTCATGCATTATGCCAGTACTGCACCAAGCTGCTTCATATCTCACCTGTCTGACAGCTGCACCAAAGGTAATGGTGACACAAATGCCGACTAGAAGTAGCAAAGAGAGAACAACCTTTTGAACATATGTCATCTTTCATCAGCTGCATATAGGGTGCATGACTTCAGTCCTTCCTCGAGAGGGGGGTACGTGGGTGACTCCTACTAGAGTGGGGTGACTTTACAGAGAAGCAGCTGGTGAGTAAAAAGGGAAAGTGGATGCCCTTTATTTGTAGTAATTCATTCAGGCTGGCACTTGCAGACTAAAGTAATTATAGTACCGTTTAACAATGGAGCATGGAGTCCATGCAACCAGCACATATATAGCAGTCTATTGGATACTTCAAGTTTAGCTGATCACGAGTTCCAGACAACTCCAGTAAGTTAACTTAATTGTTGCGGCCTTTCAATATTTTGCAGGCAGACAGTATAGAAATTGATTATTCAGAGAGCTGCCCAATAGTCAGCTTCCTGGATTTATTTATCCAACAAATAAATGGACAAACTGGATAAGGAACACGCTGACTCATATTACTTCAATACCTATGCATGCCAAGGTATTTTTTTGGAGGAAGGAAATGATTAAAATCCATAAAATTCCAGCAGGAGGGTTAACAATGGAGTCAATGTTTACAACACCATTAAACTATCTGCTGGGGCTTCTTGAGTGGAGATCACTTTAAGAGGTATGGGACCAATGTTGGAATCAACGTTGTAAACCACATCCAGGACAGTATAATAATACTAATTAATTGCTGCGGCGTTTGAATTGTCAGTATTGTAAGCATGAGGGTAGAAATAGATTACTTAACGGTGCCATTCAATTATCTCCATGCAAGGACTTTTTAAAGACTGACAGCAAGTTCTTGAAAGATTAAAAAGCCTAGTCTGTCCATGTTACAATTATGTCAATTATCTAGTACCACCACCTCATCCACAGCCCATTTAATGCCAAAGGGACTGAGGAGATCCGAAAGTCAGAATTAACATTATAATATAGGACTGTAGGGCTATGCTTGGTATAATGTCATCTCCGACAACACCCCGCGCTGTATCGTGCACACTTTGGAAAGAATGTTGAATTTCAACGTTCTGTGTGCCACTCTTCCCCGCGAAGATATCGACCTACGACAACTATTACATTTGGCCAGTGACCACCCACCAATTAGTACGTCTGCCATCAACCAAAACAACCAAAATACAACCAAAAGCAGAATATCCACTTCCCATTATATGGAGGACTATTATGCCCCCCCCCCCCCCAGTGTAGAGTTCATCTGAATTAAGTGCCCAAGTTCTTCAGCCTGTACGTGTATGTACATGCTAATTTCGATAGGCTATTTGAAAGTAGCGATCATCCCCTATTGGAATAATACTGATTGAAAAATATTTACAGGCATAGGCATATTATACTGTATCGTCATACCTGTCAACACATTCACGCTATAGTATTTTGAAGAAAATCAGAACTACCGTTTGTGGAGAAATCGACACTATGGCTTTAAGAAATTTACGTCTTGCAATGCATGCTGGCTGCACCAGACTACGGTAGGGATCATCATCTACTGACCATATCCAATGTATACATACACCCAATACATTGAACATCGACGCAACATGCCATGCTTGGTTGGTCGTGTAGTTTCTTGTACGAGCACAAGCCTGTAACATATATACACATGCGCACAAACTAGACTGCTTTAGCAGCAAGTTAGTTTATACGTTAGCCTGTTTTGCAGTCTTGTAGACTAGAGAATTCTTTAGAATACTTAATTTTTTAATCAACATACATGCCACTATGGCTGCCCTATACTGAGCTGTTTACCACCTTGGTGCAAAACCAGTTCAACACTGTTGCATGCACATTCATGTATTGTTTGAGGTGGTATCAACATATAATACGTCTTAGTAGAACTGGTGAATTTGAAGAGAGAGCTAGCAACCATCCAAAGATTTGTTGCTGGTAGTTAATTGTGTGAGTGAATTATCGCTCAGGTGGTGCGTGTGTATGGCTTTTTGTGGTATGTTGTGTTACTGGTAACAGGATGAAGGAAGGCTATTCAGGGTTCTGCCCATGCAGGACTGGTTGAGTGCCGGCAGGATCATCTAAGCGAAGCGAAGCCACACAGTTGGCGCGTAGCGTAAGTGAATTTATTTTGCCCATGAAATGATGGCACTTTCCAGGTTTTGCAAGCTGCATCCATACAATCTTGATATGAGAACTCATGTTTGAAAAGTTCTCATTTCCAAGAAAAAAATCACTCTGAAGAATTCTGGGGGCTGCACATCAGATGAGTTGTGAAGATACTTTTACACAAATATATGTGAAATTTCTCTCAAATAAAGACAAGATAGATAATGAATTCATTCTTCTTGATTTATTCAGTAATACAGTTCTTGACTAGGATATACATACAGCACCGACTGCTACAAAACTTGACTCTGGCCATGCACTTAGCAGTGTCTGAGTCTGCGATTCTTCTTTGTAGCCCAAAGTTGTACTGCTCTTTTGAAGGGAAATTTCTCCAAGGGAGGTCCTCCTATTACAACCCTGCCTATATAATCAAGTGTCTGCTCCACCATTGCATTCCTGACCTTGGTTCTTATCAGCTTCATTTGAGAGAATGTTCTCTCTGGGTCAGCTGTGTCTGTTGGGACGACTGACAGAATCATAGCGATTAAGTTTACTGAGGTACACACAGCTTGCAATGAATGCTTGAATCGTGCAGTCTCTGAATGAGTTCTGTGTCAGACATCTCGGTGACCTGCACTATGTAGTACTTGATAGAGATGGCCACTCCTGATGCAACTGTCAAGGGTCCCCCAGACAAATCGAACCTTCATAGAAGATGTGTGCTTCAGCAGTGAATTTTACCTTTGCCATAGTTTGGCAAGTCACCCGCAGACAATGACTGAATATCAGTCAGCCTGAACAGCAGGGAGAGAAATAGTTGGCCTGCTCAGCCAGTTTTTTTTTTCCTTGCCCTTGGTTCTCTCCACTTGTTGATGGAACATGTGCTACATGTAGTAACATCGGGCTGATGACGTGCGTCACCATCCCCAGCAAATGTGTCATGTTGCACGCTACATGTTTAGTAATTAATTATAGTAGAAGTCAGTAAATGACATCATAATGAAACGCTGGACACAATTGTATATATTTGAACTAATCTATTTTTCTAACACCCTTTCTGGTCAGTACCAATATAGCAACTGGCAATTATGATCTCAACAGGAGGTCGCATCTCAATAGGAGGTCACATCTCAGTTAGGAGGTCACATCTCAATGGGAGGTCACAGGCTGACACTCTCTTTATAAGAACTGACAGGTGAATATCTGACAAGATGGTCCTGGTTGTGGACGACCATCGGAGTGTTCAGCGGTAGGGTGGTTTTCTCTAGCGGATGACATCTGTTTTCCTGCAGCGAGATTAACATAGATTTGGTGTTGGCTATATAGCCAAGCTACTGCTTTCCTCCACTCCACCCCCACCCCCACCCACAGAAAAAAAAAACAAGGGTGGAAAACATTTTTGCAAATATAGACTTTGGCGCCCCAGGTCCAAGCTTGCAGGACAAAATTGTTCAAAATAATGACCCAAATGAGACCCTCATTTTTACCTTTTTAATGCATTTTCTTCATACCTGTTCATTGCGATGTTTTAATTTTCCTAGTAGGGAGAGGTACCGGTATGTCTCTGTACACATGTTCCCGGCAGGTACGGCCTACGTGCCAAAATGATACATCATTTTATCGCACGAAACGACCCAACCTCTGCTCCTAATTGCAATAATTACATTGGATCCTACTTCGATTGTACAAATCAAAGAGTCCATTCCATGTAGGCAGGGCTTTAACATTCTGCTAATTAGTTACGTGATAATGAAAGCAACTCTTGCCGCACAAATTATGTTTGAAATCTTTTTTAAAGGTTAGGAAAGAGTTTAGTTTATTCAATCGGGAATAGTAGTGTGAATTACCTAGAAATAAATGTACAGAACGTAAACACTATAGGAAGTAGTACGACTAAAAATCATCCCCCTCCCCCACACGCATTATTCTACATAATTGAATCGAAGGTATAACTATGACTTATGATGATCTGAACACATCCGATAACCTATGACCGTTTACAAAAATAGTTTACAATATCGGTATCGGATCGAGTGATATTGTGATTGGCAATATCGGACATTGGCCAGAACTGATATTGTAATTCAATACAGTAATTCTAGCTAGGCTAATACTGTTCCCTAGGGAGCACCCATAATGGACATGATTGAATAGGAGTTTTGGAGATTTCGGGGGCTTTTTTAATATGTATTATAAATATACTTTCCATTGCAGCTTTATATTAACCTGTGGGTGCAAGTACTTAGCAACATTATAGAGAGCAAACCAAAGTCATTCCGTTCATAAATCAACATCTTTACTCGATTTATGTTTCATGTGTGCAATCTCGATGAGTCCTGGAACAAGAACAATAATCAGCTTAGTTGGCAGAATACAAACTGGTAAGTTGTAAAACATAAGTGCTAACTGTCCTAAAACACCACCCTTACCCCCAATAATGAGTATCACACTATCACTGCTAGTTAGCAGTGGTTGATTTTATAGATGTCTCAATCTGTTCAAATTGTTTGCCAATCAGAGCACTATAATCCTAGTGTCCCACTCAGAATCTATTCTATATGATTGGTCAGTGTTATTAACTTATTATATATTACATAAATATTAATGTTAATGTTACTGTTTCAATTTATTCCTCAACTTCTCCTTCCATATCTACAGGTGCTGCAGCTGGCTCTATGGCATCAACTCTTCTACCATATGGTTGAACATGTGGTCGCCTGGCCAGCTTCTGGTACCATGTGGTCACAGCACCAGATATATGAAATTGGTCTTCCTGCAGGCCATCCAAAGATATTGTCATTAGGTCATTTAGAGTGTCCATCTCCAAATTGACTTGCCAGTCTGTTCTTATTCTGTTCATGAAGGAGAATGCGGCCCTCTCTATTTCTGTGTAAAGGAATGTTTAATTCTTTTTTATAACCGGGAATATTTTGAGGAAAAAATGTAGGTCAAATACAACAATTTTTGTTGTTATATCCAGGCATCTTTTGCATAACCATACGTACAGTAGGACTAGGCATATGATAACTGATAGGGGGTTCTATCTAATGCAACAAAACATTGGGCAGAGCCTCCGGCCTACATTTACCATTTTTTTTATAACCGTGCATCTTTTGCATAACCATAAGCCTATGTAGGACTAGGCCTATGAAAAAAATTGATAGTGGTCTATCCAATACAACCAAAAATTGAGCAGAGCCTCCGGCCTACGTTTATGTTAGACTAACGCTACGCCTAGGATAAATATCCAAGAAATTTCCTCACCCCTTGGGACGGGTCTCATTTGATTTGCTGTTTGAAGCATTTTACAGCCTTTCAAAGGACCCCCCCCCCCCCTTATAGCAACACCACTTCAATCCAATTAATTAGGCCTAGGCTAGGTGCAATTAAATGTCATTTTAATAATGATGTAGGCTAATTGTTTTATCACTCACCATCCGAGGCTGTGTGACCATTGCTTTCATTGTGCCTTAAAGCTGACAATCCCATCAACAAATCAGTCGAAAGCAGTACGACACCTCTGCACAGTCTTGTAGTTGATGGTGGTGCCTCTTGACATGCCTTGCACTTTGCAGAACGTTTGGCCCCTGGGGGCTTTAAACTGTTTTGATTGTAGTAGGCTATACACACACAGGCCCCTATAGGCCCATATCAATTTTATAGTTAACTAATAACTATAGGAGCCTATTTGTATACAAGCACATTAGGGCACAACAGCCCTTAGAGCGATGCAGCAAACTTAACCCGACCTGCCCATTCCCAGATCAGGCTAGAAGG
>JAODAG010362403.1:3960-14333 GCA_027574785.1 Orphnurgus asper
TTGGTAGTTTGTTGGTAGGTTATTGGTAGCTAATTATGTGACATGATGCAATATTGGTAGTTTATTGGGTAACTTTTTGGTATATTATTATGTGACATTATGCGATACTGTAGCTAATTTATGTGCCATTATGCATTATTGGTAACTAATTATGTGACATTATGCTTAGCATATTGGTAGCTAATTATTACTACCATTTTAAGTACCTAAAAATGTGTTTGTCACATAAGGGATAAAATTGTTGTTTAACCATATGCTAATATGTGTTTGGTTGTGCAGCCTCTCTACTCCAATAGACTTATTTTTTCACATACATGCAAATGTTAAAGTTACCTTTCAGGACACTTCTTCTTTTTGACATAGCCACTACTTTCAACATCAATGATCTCTTCATCCTCTTCATTATATGACTCAATCTTTGACCTCTTTCCTTCCTGTAAATCTTCCAGCTGAGCCTCTTTCAGATGCTTTTTCTGCTCAGCAAGCACATCTAAGCCTAAAAGTGAACCTTTAGAGAGGAGGGGCTTCTTAAAATCATCCGCAGTTTCATTTGGTCTCTTCTTGATGTGAAGTCCTCCCTTTTGGTAGGAGGTTCCTTCCAGATGATGAACAGACTCAGCCATTGATGATTTTGATGATTTAATTCCTGAGCTTCAAAACAAATAGAAATGCCACATGGGCAATCTTTGATAGAAATCAAAATAACAAATTAAAGCCAAATATACCTGGTGTACAATTAATACTAGTACTATTACGTAGCCACACCGGTTGATAGAAATTTTGTGGGCTTAAGCCACTGACCAGTGAGAGACCACTCACTGAGTGACCATGCATCATACTAACCAAAGATAGTCACAAAACGTACCCCTAGTCTTTAAATATACAAATAAGTATTATAGTTTCTGAAATGATTGCCGATCCAAGAAGATGATAATTTCAGTAATTGCGATCAGTATCTGCTCTGTGTCTGAGTTCGCTGAATGAGTGGTCGATAGGGGAGGTCAATGGTCAACAGTGTTCGATTTCCCCTGTATCGCATCGCAAAATCCGAACCAAAACAGCGACTTTGCTACACGTCTCACAAGGTGCAAGGCAAAAATAAATGCAGGCTATATTGATCTATCAAAGTAGCGCCAATATCTTGATAAAAGATACGTGTACAGTTCAGCAACTAACCGCATTATTAGCAGTCATCCATCTGGCTACGAAACATAACTTTCTAAAAGAAATATTGTACTTGTAGTTAAATCTTCAATGTGAAATAGGCTAGCCTATCAGCATGACCTAACGCTAAATTGCATAGCCTATACACGCATATTATTAACAGTTCAGTACACGCACCACAATGCTAACATGAATTAGTAATGCACCACGTAGCTGGGAGAAAAAAGAACACCGGTACAACAGGAGTGCGTAAACACTCACGCGACGAACCGATATTTATTTTTCCTGCTAATGAGTTTGTTCGTACAATCGTAGTTCGTCATTAAAAAAACTGCCAAACACTGCAGTCAATTTAGTTTACCAACCATAAGTTTACCAACCATCAAACATGAGTGTTTTTGCGAGTGCTAAAAACAGAATTGTCGGAATACTATCGTACGAACAAGAAATAGTTTGTAGACACAGTTATGTATTTTATTTAAATCTACTCTGACATGGACAGGACAACAATACAAAAGTGTATTTTTGTATTTCTTAAAAAAAGGATTTTAAATCATAGCATTAATTTGAAGTATTGTTAAAATCTGTAATGGAAATAAATGAAAAATATATTACTTAAAAAGTTACAGAACCAAAATTAGACGAACAAAATGGCAGATCCGGGGGGGGGGGGAACAAGGGGCCCCACAGAGATGTGCCAAAAATACATCAAAGCACTTCATTGTATTATAAATCTGCTCATGTAACCTGGCAAATGGATCTGTGGTGAGGACAAAAAAGCCAGGGAAGTGTCTTTTCCTGCGATCTAGGAGGTATTTCAAGCCAAAAATGTTCTCGTAAGCTGCGCGCCAACCTATGGCACTCCGCTTAGATAGTGTACAGTTACAAAACTGCTATACAATTGCATAGCAGTTTAACAATGCTAAACAATTTATTTTAGAAAATTGAACACTGGTCAAGCAGATTTGAAGTTTGGCTTCAAAATGCATTATCAAATTCAATGGGAACACTCTGCCCACATAATACTCATAGGTAATGACATACCATAGCCATGAAAGAGAACAAACTTCTCTATCCATGGTATGTGGAAATATGGCATATTGCAATAATCATAATACTGTATACATATCAATTTTTAGGTTTTTAATTTCTTTTTTCTATTATTATTATACTACAAAATATGCACATACTGTACATGTGTCCTGAATAACAAGACTGTGCCGTGTTTAGTTCAAAACCATGGGACTTCGCATGAGTGAGATCGAAAAGAAATCCCAATGACAGAGGTTGATTTGTTTACTATGCATTGATGGAACAGGATGCACCCGTTTGAGGTATTTGTAAACTGCTACTTCATGAGTGGCAATCACAGTGACAGGTCAAGCTTATAGTGCAAGGCTACAATCATCGGTGACTGAAATCTCTAAAATCGCAGATTTTTATATTCCAGATTTCATTGGGTACTACTAATTTAATTACAGCAACATGCAAAATTCAATTAGTTATAGTCAGATAATAAAGGATCCTGAATCACAATACCCTAAATTCTACATTAACAGAAAAATAATTGCATTAATACCATTATTGAAGGCATTCACACAGTACCAGCATACACCAACGACTCAGGCAAGTCATTCCACTCATCTACCACTCTCTGCAAAAAGAAGTACTTTCTGCTATCTAACCTGGATTTATTTTTGCGAAGCTTAAGACTATGACCTCAGGTACGATTATTGTACTACAAATTGAAAAAAACATACGTCAGCCTATCAAAACCACGGACATTTTTAAAGACCTACAAAGACGTCTCAGTTCCAATGATTGTGTTTGCTTTCCAACCGAAAATTGCAACATTGGCTGGATGCTATCAGCTCATTAATGGTGTAAAATTACTAGTTTTCAGGGAAAATGGTAACATGTTATGAATGTCATAGAAATGCCAAGTGGATATATTCCCATGCTGTTTTATTTGGTCAACTTAAATTTGAAAAGATAAGTAACTTGTCTGATTCCTGATTTCTAAATTTTCATTACTTCCAGTGATACAAAATGAAATGGAGTTACAGCAAATTTTGTTCATGCATAATTCCTGCAGTCAGGAGGTATGTACCTCAGTTAATTACGTACATGTATACATACATGTGTATGCAGCTATTATGCCTATCCTGAGGGTCTACGTACACATGTATCTAGCTAGGCTATATATATTTGAGGTCGTATTCTCTTCTCTTACATGAATGATGAAGTAAATACCGGACAACCGTAGAGTATCTACGCATTATTTACAGCAAGTTACAACAACAAATAGACAAAGAATTCTAATGTAGCCATTCCATTTAGCCTAACACAGTAAGAGTAGCACTAACAAATAACACCTGAAATCAACTTCACTGTTCACATCACCTACGTTAATGCTTAGTTATATTTATGCAACATCACAAAATCCCATATAACGCTATGCAAATTTCAAAGTCTGGTACCTTTAGTGCACGTTAGTGCACGATGTTTCTCCTGAAATTGTTAAGAGTAAGAATCCTTCATTAACTTTGCACACAGATTAACACGGATAGGATTTTAATCGCGCAGTCACATGGGTCAAATATTTCAATAAGTTTGAAAATATCTATATTTCTACATTCTCATCTAATTCTAAAGTCACTTACTTACTGTAGTTCGTTCTCGTCGCTTCTTCCGAAGTTGCTTATGGAACGCCAACACGAACTTTAATTCGACTAAACCCATGTAGTAGTTCCCACTTCAGGACAAGTTCGTGTTATATGCTTTTCACCACTCCTTTCCTTCCTTCGTCTGTTTTAGGAAAACCCATCAGTCCTATTTCGAAGGGACTGTTAATTAATCCCTAGATTCATTGGTCGCCGAGTGCCACGTAATATGTATAGCCCATGACTCTAGGACTTAACCCCACTATTAGCTGCGGTGTTGGCCGTCACCCTTAATTTAACCATTCATTACACATGATCTTAGCCTGCCAAAAGGCAGAAGAGTATTCGTGTCTTCTTCACGGTACTTTTTACGGGGCCCGCCAAGCGGGAAAACTACCAATGCCATAGCACGAAGGCAAAAAACACAAGATCTGTAGAACATAGTCAACACAACACCTCAAAACCCCAACCCCAACAACGTAAAAAACGCACACTCACAAAACTACAATCCCAAAATTATCGCCAGCGAGCCGGTCCGCCACGGACTGGAACCACACACACAGTTGCACGTCGAAAACAGTGCCAATAGATGTGCACCACGCTTTCTAACCTGTCACAGCCATCACGTGGGAACCTGCCGCCACCCAGCCGCCAATGGTAACGTTTCAGGTTAGTGACCAGGGCCTCGTGAACGATCCTCCACGTAACCTGTTATCCAAGAGATGACTGGGAACGGCACGCTAGACCGAAATTGCATGATTGCACGAGACTGGCGCAATGCCCTCGACCAGCTTGTCACACAATACATTCTACAGTAGTGCTGGTCGGCGACAGGGAATACCAGATGTAACGTATCCACCACCTGCCGGACAGCCCATGTATTCCTACAACTGTGAGGCTCCGAGTTACAAAATAAACTTGGGGCCCATCGCCGCAAGTGCAGCCCGCCCCAAAAACAAACCATATATGACCCAGGTACGCCAGGACGCTCTAAACTGCTGAGCACCTGTTTCACCAACAGAAAACGAAGCTTGGAAGGCAGATAAAAGACGCCAAGCCCTCCGAGCAGCGGTACCATGTACATCATGATCTGCCGCCTAACAAGCTCCGTTTTCCGGACCATATGAACGAAAACATAGCCTCAAAAAATCTCATCAGGACACGGCGTGACGCTGGGTAGCCTACACCGCGCCAGAATATACCACAAGAGAGGGGCCACAAAACTATCGTTAACAACTACCTTCCCGGTAAGGACAATCAACTGAACGAGTGTTTAAGTGCCTGTCCTCGAACATGTCTGCCTTTTCAGTTCTGCTGGTGCGTCATAGCCAAACCAGCTACCATTAATTTTAATGTTCCGGTCCGACCAGGACGCAACAAAAGGTAGGTTTGTATACCTCCAGGCCCCATGACGTAAACTAGTCTTTTACTCTAGTCTTTTACTTATTCAGTCTGGCGCCTGTAGCCTTTTGAAAGGCAGACAAGTTTATTGACAATACCCCGAACGAAGACAGCTTCGAAACAATGCAGGTGATATCATCTGCATACTGGATGCATTTCACTCTTGAGGTACGGGTAAGGTTGAAAATTAACATCCCTTTCCACACTATTGGAAAGGGTTTTGCTAAGCAAAACATATACTAACGGGGAAAGGGGACAACCTTACTGTGGTGCCCATCTCTAAACTGAAAATTCACCCGAAATAAACCCATTAACATTCACGGAATTCAAACTGCCATTATAAAGTAAAACAACCCACTTTATAAAAGAATCCCGAAAACCAAAACGTAAAACTTTAAAAAGGAAACCGTGGTCCATCATGTCGAATGCCTTCTGCTAATCTAATGACACAAAGCACATGGTATACCACGGTCCTTCGCATACTCTGTCAAGTCGAGCATCAACCACAGGTTTTGTCATATATAATATGTCCCTTGACTGCGTGTATACATGTTCTTGTAAAAACCTTAAGACACACCAAGGATCTCGAGAGGATCCGTCACTGCATGTACTCTAGAGGAGTTACGGACAGCCTTGACACGTCTGTCCTGAACATTCTTAACATTAAGGTATTATCAGGTATCCTACCTGCTAAAACCTTAATGACGGTTTCTCCTCCGCCTCAACTGCCTGCACCCGGGTCCGTAAGCGAGCACCTTGGTGTTTTTCATCCAAATGGCTCTGCAGAGCAATCAAGGCGGACGGTGTGCCACTAATTCTGGCACTGGACTGGAACAAATCAATGAACTCCTCCCGACGACGACGAGCTCGAATCACACAGTACTGTATAGCATACCGTACTGCTTGATACTACGCGAATTGACATCCTCCCACCAGTTTGTGAGAGCTGAAAAGGCCGGCCTAAGGTTACGCTGCATCCCTTGTAGGCTACATGTTTTCAAAACCCCGACGAAATTCGGGGTCCTTAAGTATCCGAACATTGAGTTTCCACAGACGCCTATACCTGTGGAACAACAAAGGAGGCCACAACTGCGTCGGGGTCAGACAAGTCTGAAGGCGCGTACACCCGGTAAATCCCAGAGGCATCCGAACCATTAGGTCTGGACCAAGAATATATAACATCTTCTCTGAGGATTCGGCCGCCTCCAGACATCAACTAAGTCACGACAGAATTTGTCTAGCTCTGCCACGCCCACACTGGTGCTAGATGTAGCAGCATGGCGTAGCCTGTCATGACCAATGTCTGAGACACCGTTGAAGTCTCCGGCAAGGACACAAGGGGAACTTCCAGGTAAAAGGATGACAACGTATCGAAAAAAATCCTGTTTGAGGGCCGCTTCGAGGCATAGGCATTACAAACATTGATATTTCCCGGAGGAAACTTCAGTGAAATGCATACCAATCGGCTCTCATGATCAGTTCCACGGTTCCATCTTGTTGCTGCTACATATATTCAGTTGAAATATGTCATTATTTGACAACACAACCAATTACGGACGTGATCCATGTCTAAGGGAGGGAGAAACGGCCAGGAAAGCCCAGTCGAGTGAGATCCACACTACATGGTCCCGTATAACAAGATTTATCTGGGAAATAACGTTTCATTACTAAAAGGGAATTTGCTAAGTTGTTTTCAACCAAACAATGAACTGAGGCATCAACACTCGTAATTAGCATATAATACACGCGTTTCGTTTTCTTGCTATTCCTATTCGCAGTGGCGTGGCAGATAAAGTGAATATTCGGATATTTCCATAAAGGCTAACAAAGAGAGAACATTTAGTTTTTTTTCGAAAGGTATATGAAGCTATTCTAACCCGCCGTGGGCGTAGGAAACTACACAAACTTAACAAACTTACATTTACTGCCCTTTACTAAAATTGTCCCTCCCGGCGTTTTAAAACAGAACATTGAAGTTACACACGTGGCAAATCATGCAATCTCTATTTGGGAAGGAGCCCCTCCATTAAAACCAAACAATTGAAGTCACCTAAGTGTAAAATGGTGCGACGGTTTATATTGATCATTGGGATATTGGCATGTGGCCAACGGTTTTGCCATCACCCACCGGCAACCCCTGAAGTCCTCTATTATGTCAATCCACTGGGAGGGGCCGCCATACTGATCATTACAAGTATTTTCGGTAACTATCATAACATGATATAGGACTATAATTTAACTGCGAAAATAAGACAATAAAGTTTAAGTCGGTGAAGAGGGGGTTCTTTGATGCTCGTCTATTGTTTGATTAGTTTTATTACAATTGAAACTGGTAGTCATACATTGAATATGGGGTTTGGTGGAATACATGGACCAGCCTCGGTTACAACACCCTAGTAAAAAAATATTGTATCCCATCCGCAAATTATTGCATGATTGTGAATGTAAATTAGGCGCAAATAAGTATAGGCCTAAACAAAGCGTACAATGTGCGGTTATAAGAAGACGCTTAAACTTAATGTACGTGTGGATAAATTATCTTAGGGCTCCGCCAGTTTTTTTACTCCTTATTTGTTTTATGTGATATTAACCAATGACCACATGTGTATGATATCGCATTGGAAGTGCAGAGCGACGACACGAAGGGGTGCTCGCGAATGGCAAGATAATTTGGCAATTGCTGTAATGTACACTTGAAGCTACATTCAGTGCAGAGGAAGGAAAAATGCGTACTGTCAGTTATTATGACAGCTTGAAAAGTTGCATGAATAAGACCCTATTGGAATGATCGTTCTCTATACTCCAGTGCCGGGAGAGTGAACCATACAATATAGTGCTGTTTTTTTTTATAAGAACAGCCACCCAATGATGTAACAAAATAAAATAGGTGATCAAATATTAGATTCTTCGTTAAAGATGAAGCACTTCTAAGTTCCTTTATAGCATATGGGAACATAAACCCTCAAAACGATCATTTGATATTTGCCTATTTCCCTTTGCGCGACTGTACTCGGCGGAGTAAAAGGGCTGACCTTGGCACAACACAGCTCTACGTATTAGTTGTGGACTCGCTCACTTTATACGAGGGTTATGTATTTTCGTGTTATTATTGTCCTATATTACAACATAGCATACTACTAGTAGTACTAGTATTACAACGAACTAGTACATTGACTAATCTAGACTAGTATATATACTGCAATACAAATGCAAAGACTATGTTCTACAGTTCATTGCGTATGTATCGTACAGAACAACTTACCTTTAAGTGTAATGGAACGAACGTTCAGGACAACGTCATTTTCGCAGTGAGAAAATACGACAAACAACTTTGCAACTGCATTTTCTCTTTGTTAAAATGGCATAACAAGTCAACAGATTTGTTCGGTAAACTTTCATAAATTGTTCAAGTACAATATTTTCCAAACTTAATGCATAGAACACTGAAAATGAGCTACGATTAGAGAGCGCGTGCTTCAATCTTCAAGTCATGTCCTGAATGTCAGTGTGATGATGTCAAAAGGAAACAAGGAATATAATAAATAAGACGCTTGACATTTCAGGAGGTGTATTTGATATTCAACTGAAATCCGCCTAGAGTTCCACTCAACCAATCGGAATGGAATATATACTAGCGGAAAGCTAAAAAGACACTCTGCCACCCAACTTACCCGAGTCGATACGTCATCCAGAAGGAAAGTTATCATTGTTTGTTTAAGTAAACAGGGCGCTATTTGGGGATTTTTGACAAATTTGCCATTGAACAACTGCCGTTTTTGTTTTTTATATTAAAATCCGCTGTACCGCTGTAAAATATTTTATAGATGAAAATTATACTAAATTCCCATTCATTTTCTGCATACCACGTGATGTTGAGACGAGGGGCTGAGATATCTTTAAAGAGCAGTGAGATTTGAAACATATTCGCACACAGTTAAGACATCCGCGGAAGTGTTCTGTGAGTATATGAGCGCTATGTTCCGTTATGCTTTGTATGACGATATTCTCAGTTGTCGGTTCTTCCTACCCGCGTCCAATTATAAACAGCAGGTTACTATTGTGCTACTTGTTCTAGTTCACCAGCCTGAGAACCATCTCCACGAAGGTCAAAGAACTGACTAACGAAAGGTTTCCGATATTTTAGCCACCGGCACTCTTCACCACTTATTTTGTATAGCCTGGTGCATGTCTTCCTTCTTTACTACATACCTATCATTCTTCTTTTTCTGCATCGCAGCTATGCTATTGCGTGAATATAATTTCCTTCGTTGCATTAGAAATTCCGGGCGAAGCGAGGGGTACCGTACTTTTTGGCATTTTTGGTCAATACGGTAACATGTACGTTATAGACCTAATTAAGCCTATACTTTTACTTCGAAACTATACTAAAGATAAGTTGAAGTTGGCAAAGCCGGGTTCTTAATTACAAATTGGTAAACCTACATAACATTTGGGGGTAATTTGAATGTATGGACCAACCCTCCTTGTCAAAAAGCATGAGGTTATAACCCCAACCTCCTCCGAGTCCAGGATCTCCGTCCTTGTCAGGCCGGAGGGGAGTGAACTTGGATTCTAACACTTCTCGATCCCAGATTGCATTGCACCATAGTCTTGTTGCAAGACCGTACAATATCATCTGCAATGTTCAGTCAGCGATACGACGTAAAATTAGTTGCCAACCTAACATTAGATGCAATCGTAAGTTTAGATGCCAACGTACCGCGTAACGATTGGATATCATTGACATAACATTATATGCCGACGTAGGCTTAGATATACCGACGTAACTTCGGATACAAGCAATTAATACCAACCCCTTTGGCGTTCCATAGATTATATGCAGTCAAGGAAATGTTGCATTTCCCAATCGACATGACGTCACACAGTAAATAATGTAATATCGCTGTGTAGTCTGCGTAAGCTGCACGTGTACATGCACGTGTGTACGACACATTAAAACTGAATAAATCGTTCACAGCTATAAATGATGTTATTGTAGAATGTAGTACGATCCGTGGTATGCAGCTGCTACTTTACTTTCTCAACCACAGGCCTATGACAATTATCAGCTAATAATCATGTTTTAAAACACCACAAATCCAGGTAGGTTGGAATAGTACTTACTACTACTGAGTACTACTAGTA
>JAODAG010362515.1:6750-19499 GCA_027574785.1 Orphnurgus asper
CACTAAAGAATTGATATCAAACATGATGTATCAGTTACATCCTCACTGGCTGCACTATGTCACTAAAGCATTGATATCAAACATGATGTATCAGTTACATCCTCAGTGGCTGCACTATGTCACTAAAGCATTGATATATAACATGAAGTATCAGTTACAATCTCAGTGGCAGCACTATCTCACTAAAGCATTGATATCAAACATGACATATCGGTTACATCCTCAGCAGCAGCACAATATCACTAAAGCATTGATATCAAACATCCTATCAGCTACATTGTCAGTGGCAGCACTGTATCACTTAAGCATCGATATATAACATGATGTATCGATTTCATGCTCGGTGGCAGCACTATATCACAAGAGTATTGATATCAAACATGATGTATCGATTACAATGTAATAGTTGCAATGCCTTCAATATAAGTGAAAGTATATGACACATCGTACCCATTAAAAAACTGAATAAATGATACCAGATCATGATGGAATAACACCCATCATCAAAATTAAAATTCATTGATCAAAAGGTATCCCTTGCAAACTTTCATTCCCTTCCACATGAAACTGTTCAACGAAAGTAGACATCTCATTCTTTCAACAATTAGCATGGACTCACCAAAACATGTTCCCAGTTCTGCATCAGGAATACATCCATCTGTTCCATGACCAATATCTCAATGGAGGACAAAAAATCAAAATCTTGATGACTGTCACTGTGAACCAAGAAAAGTTGGACGTCCCAAGTTACGGCTCATCACAATTTACTTACCAACTTTCACTGATGGACAGGTTTTGAATTTCTGTTTTTCACATACTCTCCCTGCCGAGTGCTCTGAAGAAGTAATTTAACGTGGCTCTTTTCTCAAAACACTCCTAGCATCAGTAGCTAATTTACCTCGTTCAACCGTTTCGTACGATTTTGATGTACTTCTCCCGACGGAGAATGGATGCAGTATTGTTGATCGCCTATGCAAATCGCCTATGCAAATATTTTACCTGATTATAATTCTGGTTGTCTCCTCATCTACAAGATGCGGTGGTTTATGACAAACAATTGATCGCTTCGTACGTGAATTGTTCTTGGTCATATTGCCAGGTTGAAGCTTTTTGTTCCTTCTTCCCAAACAAATTATTACAATAACATTCTAACCTCCGTGTAAACTAATTGTAAGCAAGCTTGGTCGGTGAACTACACTTTGACCCTTGAACTCC
Source organism: Orphnurgus asper (assembly GCA_027574785.1). NCBI lineage: Eukaryota > Metazoa > Echinodermata > Holothuroidea > Elasipodida > Deimatidae > Orphnurgus > Orphnurgus asper. Next base: position 7,966 of record JAODAG010362515.1, read on the forward strand.
CAGACGGCACGTGTCTGTACCACATATTTGATCTGAGCGGTCTGGTGAGACAAGCCTACGCCTTGACTGCTGGTTTACGTGAACTTTGACAATGCGTTTAACCCCAAATTTTTAGCTATCTGGTGAATATACGTGCCACGGTGGCGATGACATCAAAGACATCAACTACGGAAGATGCCTACGGCCATCGGATTTGAAAACCACAGCCCGATCGCACATCGTTGAGCCGAGCAATGAAGCCATCCATGCTACGATAATATAATGTTTGTCCGTGCACGAACAGGTCTACGATTATATTGTCACTTTGGAGGGATGGTCGTTGAGCGTTAATCAAAGGCAAACCAGGGGGATGTTACTTCCTCCCCGGGCAAACAAAACTCACACTCTTCGGTAGGCTCAATTACTTACAATGGTACAAAACTTGTCCTGACAATCTTGATATACCTAAATGATTCAGACATGCTAATCCCGTAGATAAATAGAAATTTGTGCGCATGGCAGCTCACCCCTTTGATCCTATGATGGTTCTCAGCCCCAAAGGAGATGCGATGATTATGTCCGATTGGTAGAATTGAGTATAGAGCTTCAAACTCTTCTTGGACAAGGCCATACCTATCTTGAAATGGTCGTCAATGTTCCCTGCAAAGGTTTTCTGCCAATCCTCTGTAAACAACGTAGCAGTAATAAATCGATAAACAAAAATTTCCTAAGACCAACAAAAATGTCGATCGAGCTTGTAAAAAGTTCTTTCGCATATTAATAATTTTCAACAGCTTGTGACAAGCATTAGGAACCGATGAGGTCAATTAATTAATCGTACAAGACAATGGAAATTACACACGACCAGCTAACTGCACACAATTCCCAAAATTAAGATTAAAGGAATTCCTACCATCAAAACATAGCAAATTCCATGCACACACATACTTAATATGATGACATAACATAATACAGAGTAGTATCAAGCATATCAATAAGATATATGACTCATTAAAATCCATTCCAATTTCATTTGCAATTCATATCGACAGACTGATAGCAGGTTTAAAAAAAACAAATGACTTTTGAGATTTTGCAAATATCTAGAAAGCATACCAGGTTTCTTAGGGTTGACTAATCCTGAATATTTATCTCCAAACTCCTGATTTAGACGTTTACGGTGACTGACGTGTTGGCTTCCCTTGGGGAGTAAGAGGTCGATGATGGTATTGACTACTTGTAGGAGAGTGTGTCTGAATGGAACAACGATGAGAGCTTTCGGCCTGGTCAGCCCCTGATCCCTTGAATCACTAAAAAGAAAGAAAGTAGAAAGCACATGAGATTAGTATACTATATTAAGGGTTAGGAAGCCTCATAGGCTCACAAGAAATCCCTGTGTCTGTGTTGATTGTGGATGAACCCATCTCTCTTCGACCAATGTAACACAAGTTAACGAGGCAGGCATGTAGCCATCCATTCTATCCTGCTCCTGGGACAGCCATCTAACGTCTCCCCGTCCAATGGACGTTAACGTCGCTTCAAGTCTGACCACTTTCTCAAAGACCAATGGAAAGTGAGAGGGAACCTGTTCATCGCCACTGTACTGCAGCTGTGTTAAGAGAGAATGGAAACCACCCAACGAACAAATCGAACCGAATCACCAAACTACGAGGGAGACCAAAACTCATCACCACTGCAGAGCAGCTGCGCTGAACAAGTCATGCCCGGGGGATCGAACCGGCAATCACTGGGCTAAGAAGCGAACGCCCACACCACTAGGCCCACACTCTCACCTCATTCAGTTGGCTATATGAATATGTATATATCCCTTCTGTTTCTAAAGCTTTGCGATGCACTTTGTTTGGCCTGTAGGTAATTATTTATTACTTTCGTCTTGGTGAATAGAGTCGTCTACTCTATGACAAGTGCCAGCACTACTCCCTGGCAGACATGCGACGTAATTGGGTACTTGATAAAGTGTACTCACTCTGTGTCAGCTGCCGAGTCCATGGATAACAGGTTGTTGTGTTTGAGGACAGTCATTCTTGTTCTGCCAAAAAAGAACATCAACAACCAGACTTATTTATTCACAGACACAGCAAGACAGCTTTTTTTCTCTTTACCAGCAAGTTTAAGGGCTCAAAAGCATCAACATGTACAGGTCTCGAAGTAAGAAGCCAAAGGGCACCTACCGCAGCAAGAATTTAGCCATAAAAAGGACACAAGCAGAACTTTGTAAATGCAATAATCAGTTTTGTTATGCATGCCGTAAACATTAGCTGCACACTGGAGGTTGCTAACATCCTACCGGAGCCTAGCTGTTTTTCTCCATACAGTTGAATGCTATAAAGTCAACACAAGCTGCTACGTGAGATTTTCATCTCCCGACAGCTGCTTCAATATAATTGGCCAATCAGCGCGCGTGTTTGACGCAAAATAGCATGTCCCCATTGACTACAGCTAATTAACGTTCAAAGTAATTTATTAACAAAGTTTTTACAATTCCCGTTGGTTGTGTTGTAAGTACTTTTCAAATCGTTTTCAAAAATAAGAGTGAGAACCATTTCCACTTTATAAATTGCATTTTTGTGCCTCCAATTGATATTATATTGGAGTTATCTATAAAACATTGCATTAGACAATGGTTGAATCTGTCTCGTTCTCACAACATGCGGCATTTTCTTAGAGCTTTGAATGTATATCCCGTCAACAGACTAAACAGGGCTTTTCAAGTTTCTGAGGCGGCTGAAGAAAGACTACTAACTTACTTGACGACATGGTTTAGTACGTGTAAACAATAAGCATTCCTGACTTCCTCTGTGGTCTGATGAGTAACCTCGGGGTAGATTAAATCCTGTAGAGGTCAGAAAACAAATGTTACTGCATCTGGCATTATTTGAACAACATCAACTTGAAACCAAACAGAAATAGGGATGGTTAAACTTCTAATCACGTACAACCTCTATGACAAGCATTGCTATTATTTAAGTATGACATAAACATTTTGTTCTTGAAATATCACGTTTACAGATCAGATTTCAATTGCAATTCTTTGCCCATATAGATACTTAATGTAATGTAACTCTGAAGGCAACATATGTAAGTATTTATGCTTTGACCATTTACCTAAAATGTTCGATCAAAATGACTTATATTTCAGTTGCATAATCGTTGTGAGGTGAATAATGACATTTTGATCACGTAAGTATGTATATGCTTTGGCCATAGTCATAGTTAGCAAGGTAACCCCTACATTGTGAAGACTTTGACCTTACAATTAATTCTAACTGCTGTTGTCCTCAGCAGGATTTGTCTACTCACAAAGATGGACCTACATATCAAGGCAAGACTGACCAAGATGAATGTGTTTTCTGAATCTGACCTCTGTTGGCCTCAACTTACACTTGACCTCCACTAAAACAATAGGGTCTTTGTACTCACCAAGGTGGACCTTCAAGCCATGTGAAGTTTGACCAAGCTGTACTTTTGGAGTTATCATGTTTACAAGGGTTTCAGCCATTAACCTCTGCTGACCTCGAATGACACACACAAACACAATCAGGCACATCACTCATGCCATGTCGGCATTGGACCCCCAAAAAATAACAACAACTTTCTCGATCCCCCAATGATATCTTTCTCTGGGACCCCTTTTTTTTGTGACCAAGTCATATATTTATAAGAATGTCAACCACTGTGTCACAGCCCCACTACACCATCATGCAAAAGTGAGCCACTTCTCAGCCCCAATCCTCTTTCATCAGGACTATGGAAACAATCGTTAAATATGAATTCTTCAGAAGATTGCATGCGCAACACAACTTTTGAATAGTACAATAGACAGAATTCAATTACACCGGTATCTTCCACTAAATTTGACAGGTTAAACAAGAAATGGGCCTCCTCCTTCCTTTTAGAAAAATGAGCATGCGAAAAACAGACGGAAATTGGATCTTGGAGCAGTGTAATTGTTATGAGCACTTTACAAGGACAAGTTAGATTGTCTTTCATCAGGTTCTTAATCAACCAGAGAATAAATGATACTTACTAGCCTAACATTCCTATCATCCACCTGCTTGCACTTACTTACCACATAGCTGGACATGGCAGAGAAAAGTTCTCTCTGCAAAGGAGTAAATATCTCTGGAATCTTTCCTTTCAGATGGACCTTATTCACTGACGGCCACTGGTCAAAGAGTCTCTTTCTCACCTAAAACAAAGCCAAAAAGCATGAATAGTTTGAATTGACAATCAGTCAAAATAACTGACCGTGTTACTTGTTACAACCCATTATCGCAAAGCGTTCTAGAATGCATGGTTGGTAACCTCCGTTCAAAGCACAGCCGGCCACCGGTGTACGATCGGGCTGTAATTTTCAAATATGATGGCCGCACGTGTCTACCGTAGTCTGTTGATGGCACATCTACTCGTCGGAGAGCTAAAAACTTGGGGTGAGCAGCGCAGCGTCGAGCTCTGCGTGCGCCAGTCAAGACGCGTCTGTCACAACTCTCGGCAGGTCGTCTAAACAAACTGTTGACTGTATTAAATGCCCCGAGAATCCAGAAGAGGGATTAAAGTGTCATATCTGCAATGCAGGTAATGGGAACGTTCTGATTTGAATGTAAAGACGTGCATCAACCAATAAGCAGCAGTTTATTCAGAAGGAATGTGGGGATGTCAAGAGGAAAAATCCATGTGTACTTGGCCGACATTTTATCCTTCAAGAAACCTCTCTCAAGTCTATTGCTGCTATATGACCTAGACAGAATTGGTACTTACATGTAGCTTCTGGTACTCTGTTTCACTAGATGTACTCGGAGTAACAACGCGTGACTTGCAACCTGACGACAGTGTCGTCTGACCAATCGTACGCCACTGAAATGTAGAGAAGTGAACATTGAAATAAAAAAACAAATTTACAGCATTTTTTTCAACACTGTTGAGCTCTAACAGCTTTCAAATTGCTTCTCTCAATAGATGTTTCTTCCCTTTTAGTTTAGTATAAGGAAGCCTCATATGCTCATTAAAGAAACCCTGACCTAGTTGATAGTTTATTATTAGTAATTCTTAGGAAGCCTCATATGCTCATAAAAGAAACCCTATCTGCGTTGACCGTAGACGTTCATCAGCTTCAACAAGCCTTTCGACCGATGCTCAGACACTAACGAGGCAGGCGGGGGACCATCCATCCCGTGCACCTCTCGGTTACTGCCATGGATTTGCCCTGAAGCATCCTAATGTAAATTTACTCAGATTCATACTCATTCGCCATTATAACAGTGTTGGCACTTGGCACGGGATCGTGGGAAATGCACATTAACATCACCGCAAATGACTAGTCAACAATGTGGGCAATTCCCACAATTATGATACATTTCAATCCCGCCAGGTCGCTAGTCGGCAGTGCGCGCCTAAATGTTTCAGAACGGCAACTTTCCTCAAATCCTGCATGGGTCTCCGCTGTACACAATCATCTCACCGATGGGCGATATAGGTCAGTTCCACCTGATAGTGGCCAATGAAATATTCTTCTTAATTTGCACTGCTTTAATTGTTTATTTCTATGATCCACATATGCTCTTCAAACAGTAATAATTATTGTACATCTACCTTCACACCAGATATTTTCTCTAATTTCTTAGTTTTCAATTCCTGCACCTCTTTTTCATCCAATTCAGTATGAACTCGAATGAAGAATGGATCTGTGAAGAAAAAATTGTGGCATGAATTGAAAAGATCAAGAAGAAGGAACTGTTCAGAGAAGGGCTCCAGCAAATGAAAGATCTGAGGTATATGGAACATCAAGCTTATTTGATCAAGATTTGCTTGCACTGTTAGGAAGCAGCATCTTGAACGATACCAGTAGTGGAACTACTACCAACATTAGTACTTGCACAGCGAGGTATCAACGTCTTGAATATTACTATATTAGTAGTGGAACTACCACCAACACCAGTGCTGGCTTCCGACATGTAATAATTAGGATTTACATTTTTTTTTTTTTGCTTCTGGATTATTCAGTTGTTCCAACATGACAGATCAGTCGTGACAGAGTAATGGGCATTAATTGAACTTTTTCAACAATTTTCAACCGGTGAGAACTGCATCATGAACTTATTCCACCACGTTAGGTAACCCTTGAATGGCGAGCCATCAAAAGCATGCGAGTGCTATCGTAAACCTGTTTCATGCATCTGGCATCCAGGGCTTCATAGCTCATTTTCATATCAGACGCCCTGCGGTTCAGAGGTCTTCTGTGGTGTGGTCTATGATGTCGAGCATAGCCATCATGGCACAACTGCTCATCGGAGCTCGTCCTCAAAGATTATGGTAAGCACAACAATGTCAAGGCTCACGTGAACCGGTCAAGATGGTCTGTATACGGACGGGCTTCGGTATTTAAGGGTTACATACAAGATCATGGGCTGTTTCTCAAAGATGAGGTCATAGCCTTATCCCTGCCTACTTTAGTCTTAGTAAAAAAATAATGAAGAAGTGAGATATAACCCTCACTTCCCTTGGTTATGTAAGCCATCTTGCAATTCTTGCTATACTACACAAAGAATTAGGGACAAATGATTGACTAACAGGTTATAACCCATCAAAGGACAGTTATTGAGTATAGAGTAAGAATATCAACACAAACCTTTATTCTTTTCTCCCTCTTCTATTGGATCTTCATCATCATCATCATCATCATCCTCCTCTATTGTATCATCTTCATCGCTCTCCACTTGCTCGATCTCCCAATCTCTGCCACCATCATCTAAAATAGGTACATCTTCATCTTCGTCACTAGTATTATTGTCCTCACTGACATCTTCCTCAACATTATCAACATCAGCTGCATCATTAATAACATCAGCAGCATCAGGTTCATCATCATCGGGTTCATCACTGTCATCTTCATCACTACCACCTTCTTCCTTCCCAACATCTCTAGCAGCTGCCAAATAAATCACGAATTTATAAATTATCTCAAGTTTTGCAAAGATCAACTCTACATATTCATATGTCTGACCGATTCCTCTATATTAAACCTCAATAAACATTCAAACACAAAACATATCCCCATCAACAACCCATAATTTCAATTTATTAAAGCTGCAGTTCATAGGTACTCTGGCCCCCTAATAAAATTGTGGGAGGGGATCATGGGCCACACCTGCCCTCAACACATAAACACAGCCTTTTCTGAAAACGTTATCTTCAATCTGCTGATTAGCATATGAATATCAGCCTCACCATTGAAAACTATGTTCTTCATTTACCATTTATACTTGTTTAGATATGTGTTACCATAGAACCTTTATCATACCATGGTATATCAGCATTTAGATTCTCCTAGTTTTCAAGCACCACGACAAATCCGAACAAATCTTCACATCTAGTGCAAGTTCTTCATTGCACATGCAAGAAATACAATTCATTACAACTTCATGTTACTCATAACTTACTCTTCACACTTCATCTTGACCTTACCTTTACATCTTTCCCCATCCTCATCGCTCTGCTCATAAATCTCTTCCTCCTCGTCGTCTGCAGGAACATAAATATAACATTATCAATTCATGACTACATGCGAGGTCCATCGACAACCATACCGTGCCACTAGTCTTCATTACATTGTATACATGACTGCATGCTAGGGCCATCAACAACCATACTCAAACAAATGCCACTACTTTATAAATGAAGCATCAGGAAACCCCTTGCTCAGGTTCATGTACAACCCTGTTCCGTGATGATCCTACCAAAACATCTTACGTTTAACATCTTCGTTACATTATGGGGATTGCATGCTAGGTCCATCAACAGCCATACTCATATAAACATGCCACTTCTTTTAGAAATGAAGCATCAGGAACCCCTTCAGATTGTGCATTTACAAATGGTTGACCAACTGTCTATGCAGAGAAATCTCAACTCCTTCAGCAATAGTCAACCATGTCACTACTAATCCCAAAACAGATGAGGGTGACTAATTGTTTTCATCCTTTTTTACCTGAGTTGTCGTCTCTTAATCTCTGTCCTCCTCCCTGTTTTAGACTATTGAGCAGCTCATCGTAAACACTCGCTTCTGCTTCGCTCTCGGACGAAGACTCCAGCTTGGGAACGAAGAGAAGGAGAATTTCGTAGGTTGAATTTGTTTCGCATAACGATCTTGTTTGTAAAACAATGGTGATCGTGATTAAAGCCTTTGGTTCTTAGTATACGTTTGAAGTAGTTTGATCTGTGAAGAGTTGTGGACAAAGTTACTTTAACTTAACCATAACCTAAATGACAATGTTGAGGTAGTAACAGTAAAGAGTCGACATAAATGTTTACATAGACATTACAAAGTATATAAAAAACAGGATATGATTGGGGAAAAGAAGCCCAAATGTATTGGTTTTGGGTTGTTTGCTATATACTTACCCATCTCTTACTAATTGCTTACATCTTCCAGTGTAGCATCCCTTACTCAGAAAACCCTTACCTATAGCTGTAAAGAATTTGTAATTTGCAAAGAATAAAAACGAAACACTTAAGACAGATAGGAAACAAAAAAACTTACGTCTTCTTTGGATTCTGGTCTCGGTTTATCGACCAATCCTTCTGCTCTACAAGATCAAATAAAAAAGGATCTTAATATTCTCAATGTACACTTAACTCAAGGTACACTTGTACTGTAACCATAATACCTGTAATCACTCTTAAAGATATTAACATGGTAATTTTTGTCACCTTATCCCACGTGGACATCCTCCTTCCACCCTATACTCACATACTCTCTTTATTATCAATTATAATACATCTAGAATATGATTTATTCTGACAGTCCTAACCAATACTAGTACTGTACACTATATTAATGGATTTTTTCCACTTGTGGAATCAATCAAGTTCTTAGGCATTACACAATTCCAGCAGCCTATTGCAACACAACGATACGGCAAGATAATTGAGGATATTGGTAAATTTTGGGCAAAATGAAAAAAAATTGAAATTATTTCACTAATTGTACTAGATACAAATTTTGGATAAATAATGATATAAATCTGGAAAATTTTATCTCTCACAACTGCAAAATCACTGGATGGAATATTATAGTTCTGGCCTTGCATAACCTATTGACACTGCATGGTGAAATAATTTCTTTGCAACAACCATTGTACATACTCTACTCAGCTGACTCGTAGAGCATAACCAATGCAGGATAATGAAATATGCCAGTAATTTATAGGGCTAAATTAACAATTTGAAAGCGAAATTTGGAACTCGTACAAAACAATTACTCCACTAATAAACCAGATGCCAATTATTTACAATATATGATACAACTTTGGATAGATTAGAAATTTCTCAGTACTGTTATGAAAACCTGGCAGGAGCAGGGATAAAATCCTGTGGAAATGGCATCTTGCACTTACCAAATACTTGAAATAAAAACATAATCAAATCAGTGACAAACAAACATTTTACCTCAAGGCCTGCATTTTCTTCCTTTCTTTTTGCTTTTGTGCGTGCTTCTTCGCCTTTTCATTTATTTCCACCAAATTCCTCCTTTTTCTCTTCTTCTTCCCATCACCTCTTCCGTGAAAGCTTCTCTTCCTTCCCATTCTTCAGGAGACTACAGATCTTAAACTGAAGCAAAAGAGGAACTCATTTAAATGAAAGAGGAATTTGAACTCTGCAAAAGAAACAGTAAACATGGCCAAATATCACAGAATATAAAATACTAATTCTGTAGATTTTAAATATCGTTCTTCATCACGTACAGAATGTCTTGTTGTCTAATTCAGCCAGACTTGGCTAGTGTGTACAATACTATTACTAAAGGTAGAAAAACTGGACCCAGGAATACATGCAATACCCATAAGGTGCCACGGTACAGGACTGGCCCTAACTCCAACGTTACACCAGGCGAGATCTATCATAGGGATCGGGAGGTATATGGACAATGAAGAGGTAATAAACTAGACCTGTTCAAGGTCGCAGTAGTACTTCGTTGACTAGCTGCTACGTACATGATACTAGATATAGTACTGATGGTGCTAAGGTAAATAAATCCATTAAGTAGTTTATGGAGTACTTGGTCCTTGAAAGTTGAACACAGCCTAGATTACGGTACATTAAACAAACCTCCAAAACTGGTTGTGTAACGTACCGTAACCTATTCTATGCATTATATTACTAGTGAGTACTTACTGAGTACTAGTTACTACTACTAGTATTGTATTAATTTCAATTACACTAGACAAAATAATCGTTTAACAAAGCAAGTCACCGTTAATATTACTAGTAATATGCTAGTGAGTATCTGGCACAGTGGCAAGTACATGTAGTACTTAGTATTACTACTACTATGATTAAACAGTAAACTGAGTACTCTAGTAGCGGCCCGCCGCCTTTCAACTTACTACTACTACTAGCAGTAGTAGTAGTAGTAGTAGTAGTGCGACAGGTACTGACTAGCGCAGTAGTACAACGACATGTTACATTCTTAAATAACTAGGCCTAGTTTTGCGAAAACCATTACACTTCACGTACTTCGTAATATTGAGAACAAAACTCCAGAAGATGGGAATTTGATCTGTAATTTCGTCTTTACAGTTATTATGATCTAACTTGTGCGTTGGTGCAATACGTTATACGGATAACGTTCCTGCGAAGACCCATCACACGCCAATAATATTAATATTTCAATTTACGCTCGCCCATGCCATAACCTATAGTGATGGTAGCAGAACAATAATATTAACACCCGCCACTTTGTAAGAAAAGTTGATGCCGTTGCCTTTTTATCTGGCTGTTTCTCTCTAGCATATCATCGTAGTATAAACAGGAAGCTATTATTGCAGCTTTCTGGTATAACCTCCTACAAAATTTGCGCGCGATGCAATGCTGGCCACAAGGAAGAGAAATATGTACAATTGTGAGAACAATATTAATGATCACGAAAACCTTTCTAGCTATTGGTAATGGTCTTTATTAAGTACCGTACATAGCTGAAGCTACTAGGATCGATAAGTAAAATTTAATTATTAATTGCAGCAATAATTATTTTCTTTTTATCAAAACAAATTAATAAAAGTAATATTAATACGATTGAAATAGTTCGTGGACATTAATTAATGGTAACGAAATGAGTATTGATAGGCTGATTTATAGGCATACATAACGTGTTAGTCACAGTTTTACTGCCATAGTAATCTCTAACATTAGGTTCATTTTAGTACCTTTCGAGCATGAAACACGTCGCAACCTTTGAAAAATAGCAACTCTACATTTCTACGGATACCTTTAAGATACCTTCAGAATACACGACAGAAACTCTATAATAGAAAAAAACACAGCGGATCGATGTCTTGAATTATTTATGTATGAAAGACGACTTCACGGAGTTTCGAATCCAGGGAATTTGCACATTCTCTCGCCAATGATGAGCAGTCCACGTCCCCCCCCCCAACCGATGGAAGAATTATTGTGTTTGTACTGACTGAGACACTGAACTGTCGACAAACCAGACAAACCAGTCAAATGTAGTCACAGCTTGGTGACCAAGGGGAGGG
>JAODAG010362735.1:0-10026 GCA_027574785.1 Orphnurgus asper
GTACGAGCCTAAAAAATATTCATTATTTGGTCAATTCGTGCAAAGACTCTGATACGTATCGTAGTTAAAGTTTGATGCAGAACGGGATATTTTATATTTCTCTACACATTGGTACAGATTTCAGTGAGTTTTAAGGTACCTGTACGTATCCTTTAACTAAGTATACAATTTAAGTATAGTTAAGCTAAAAAAAGTCTTGAATTTTGTTGTTGACAATTTTATAATACTTTTGACCCTTTTTACGTTATTAACGAACGAAATTATACAAGCACGAAAAAGTTACGATGCGTCTAGGGCGTCCTTGAGGCATCAACCGTCCTTTCAAACATGAGTTCACACCAAATCAAAGAAACCTCTCTTAACTATTAATATAATATGTAACTTTACTGTACTTTGTCCAAAAAAAAAAAAAAAAAAAAAAAAAAAAAAAAAGTTGATGCACAACCGTTAGCGCTATGTTGCTTGCAATCAGAATGGTCAAGTTTAAGATAATTATATTCGAACGAATACGAAATTCCTGCCACTTGCAAAATACCCTTAATTTTATTTTCACCGCTCTGACCAAGCCAAGTTTTATGGGTAGATGATCGACTCCTAAATCATTTATGTGATCTCATGGTGATCACTGTATAACCCCTCTATACTTTTGATGCGGGTACAAGAATGCTGGATGACGTAACAGATGAAAACTCAGGCATGCGTGACATACCCCTCCCCACCCGCAACCATCAAAAAAATGGTGCATCAACGATGTTGATGCACAACCGTTAGCACGTAATTAATGCGGGAAACAAAACAAATTAATTATAGAATGGATCTCTCGGGGGGGGGGGGGGAAAGTATTCTTTTAGAACTGTCAACGCCCATGCTTTCAACCCTAACGGAAGGATTATCCAGCCAACACAAAGCGTCGGATCGGAACTTTACTTTGAAAATCACCTCCGTGTTCCACCCTCGAAGGCGTGATGTTGCTGGTGCGCTGGGAGAAGAAAGAAAGACAAATGAAAAGAGATCACAATCAAAATTAGAAATTAAAATTAGGAACTAAATTATACTTATTTCATGAACACCAGGTGTCTTCCTGTAATTCTCTTTAAAAAGTAGGGCAAAACAAAAAACAAAATTAAAAAAAGTTTACGCACCTTTTCAAATATAAACTTCAGAATAGTCTGAAGCTCAACCCACAATCTTGCTTGTGTTACCCCCTCTCTGCCTTTTGTACTGTGTTTTCTTTTGTCTAGTTTCCATATTTGGAATTTTTTTTCTCCCAATGATATGATCTCTGTTGTCATTTCTTTGTACTCCGAGAATTTTCTGACGTCGGCCTCCGACTTTTGGAAGAATTGTTCAGCTGTTCCTTGTTATAGTATGTATTTGGTCTCTGCTTAATTGTTTATTTCTTTCCGTTTGTGCTTGCATGTAAACATAATATTAAAAAAATATTAAAGGAGACTCGTTCTTCGAGCATTTTGAAGAAGAAAAATCTCTTGTAAGCATAGGCCCGCAGGGCAAATAAGTGTGTGCACGTTTGTTATATTTTTGAAGGACTCAATACTGACAAAGTAAAATATTAACTGTTTTTGAAACCATGCGAGCTAGGTAGATATTGCACACACTCAGAAGTATATTTGGAAGTAAAATTGTTCGAAATTGGATCGTTTTACTTCTTCCAAATAAGAGAGGTCAAGGACAAACCACCACCTATCCCTGACCCCATTACCCAGATTAGGGTTAGAAACATCTTGTGAATAGCTGAAACCAGTGTGTGGAGACATGGGTTTACCTTGGTGAGAAGTTACCCTAACCAGATATTGGGATCTATTTGGTATTAAGTATCCCAACACTTCCCTCCAACAACATTACAAAAGAAGATGAAAATTTCCATTTTAAATGATGCCCACATTTGTATGTGACCATATTTGTCCCTGACAAAAAAAAAACCTGAAGATCACTGACCCCTGAAGATCACTGACCCCTGAAGATCACTGACCTCAAAATCTTGAATAACTTTTGATGATGCTGACCTAACTTGACCAAGGTGATTACATTTTTGAGTATTTTGACCTCTCTTGCTGGTCGTGACCTTACTTTTGCCAAACTCTAGGAGCTTTTGTCAAACCTAATGAATCGATGCCTTGAAAAAGGTGGAAATACCCTCCAAGGTGGCGTGAGAAAATTTTGGAATGAGATTATTGCTCTTAGGAACAGTGACCATAATACCCAATCCTATCATGATCGCTAGAACCAATTTTACCAAACGTTCACCAACACAAACCAATTTGGTCGTCGCTACTCAGAACATTAGGCTACTACCCTCGTGAGAAAAGAAGAAATATGCTGGTTACAAGAAGCAATTTCTAAATGAGGCCAAAGGACTCACAACCTTTTCTACTTTTTCACTCAGATCAGTCATACCTGATACGGTTTCAAACAAAAACAAATCCTTCCGAGTCCAACGTCCCTGAAGCTAAACGTACCTGAAGATCAAACTTTTCAATGCTATTCAAATTTGAATTCACATTCAGCAATACTCAGCCACCAATATAAGTACATATAAGTATATGTAATCCTATGCAGCCTATATACCACTTTACCAGGAATATAAATTTCATCACAAGCGATAGGCCTACTACCGTTTAAACCAAGATTCTGTGACTCCCAGGATATCCGGTTTAGCATCTTCCACCAAAAAACAAACACCACTCATCAAACTTACTTCTTACACTCTGTTGGTTACCAAACATACCTGCATATATAACTACCTAACTAAATAACTAACCATCTTACTCATGCCTCCTCATGGACCAAACACCAGAGACAGAATCCCACACAGAATCCCAGACTCCAAACTTTCAGCAACCAAATGCTCCAACGCTGGACCAGACAAGTGTAATTCACCCTGAGCACACAAGACCCTCCTATACCGAAGTACAACATCAACCACACATATCCACAAATATAATAAATCCCTCCTTGATACTCTTAGTCTCAAGCCACCAATTTGAAACTCCCAGCCTTCCTAAGTGAGATGTTTTCCTTAAAAATCCTTGGTGGAACATCATGGGGAAAATGACTCTGGACCTGGCGGCCTTCAGTCGGCTTCAATCAAGTCCCTATACCTCAACCAGCTCCAGGGACTCACCTTTGTTCTTTGTAATTCCTACCTCCACACTGCAACCAATTCTTCATCTTTAACAACCTCATTCACCAACTTACGTGCACCTTCAAACCCACTCTAATACACTCATCTCTTCCTTCCATATCTTACGAATGAACCTCTTAGCAGCAACATGTTTAACCCTTCAAAATTCACTAAACTATACCCCAACATAACTGCAATCTCATTGGGCTTAACACACAATTGTAAGTCCGCTAGGCCTAGACATATCCCAGCATCCTCCAGACTACAAGTGTGAGAAAAGCCTTTTCATACCGAATCCACATATCACACTCGTCACAACAATTCAATTATTACTCATGACTACAAAACCAAAGACAATGTTCTATAAAATTAATTACACCAATGTGGCAAACATCACAATGCAATGACAAAGCTCTAGCACATTGAGCTATAGACAACATGTGTACAACAATACCCCCCCCATAAAAAATAACCACCAAAAATGTACTACTACCGCAACAAATACCAAGTGCACCTCAAGCTATGTTAAAACAGGTAAGGCGCATGAAAATGCAAACGCTTAAAAGAAATCCAGAGAGATCCAAATTTTGACCTCCAAATATGTAAACAACTGTACACCGTAACATGCTAGTGGTAATGCAACTTATACTAGGTTACGGCATAGGCCTAGGTTGCAACTGTGCGAGATTGTTACTAGTTAGCTTAACTACTGCTTAAAATGAAACAAACAGCCTAGGCTGATAGGATCGCGCATGCCTTTTGCAACATTGGCCATTGTGGTATAATGGCCATAACTATGATCGTTCACTTGTGTGTGAAATTGCGAATATACATTATTAGTGGGTAGGCTATGACCAAATGTTTTGGTTCAAAAACTGCATGGTGTCTTAACTTTTATCTTTCAAGATCAGAAGTAAATTAACTTCTACATTATAATAATTGAGGGCTCCAGAGCATGAATAGCCACAGGAACAGAAAAAACCTGCCACCGACATACTTGGGGAAATCATTGAATTGTCACATAAAAGTGTGACCAATGCGAGTACAATTTGGACCAAATGGTTAGATTTGATGCATTACAAAAGTGTATCTAACATGCAAGGAATTCACCCAAAGTAAAATAAGCACATTTAGAAATATCAGTACTTTCAGTATTATAAATATTCATACCCCGAAACCCCCCAACATTAAAAGTGCCTAGCCTGCAATGCACACCCACCACCATGACCAAAACACAGACGATAAATTTCCGGGTTTTCTCTCACATTTGTAGAAGACTGCGTTGAACTCGGCGAGCGGGAGGATACCTCTAACTTTCTCTGTGACTGTGGCGTCGTCGGCGAGGTCGGTCCGTTTGTTCCACACCATCACCACGTCGTCCACGTTTCTGATGCTGACGCTGACGCCACAGATCTCGTCCCCTGTACGACGGAGCCCCCAAAACACTTTAATGTTTTTTGAATTTTTAACTCTTAAACGAATAAAATGATTAAAATGTATAATCTGTATTGATTTGTTCCAGAGTCGAGGTTTGAAAAGGTTACCCTTGAAAAGTAAATCCTTGAAAAGGATACCCTTCTATCCTTGAAAAGGATACCAATAAAAAGTGGCCCTCCAGACTTACAGACAAGATGGGAGAGGTCATTTATCAGCAGAGCATCCAGAGATTTGTTGGTTGTTAACTATATAGCGATTAGATTTTACAAACTCAATCAGCACGTGCAGAGTGGTATCAATTATTCTACTTGAGGGTATGTGGCTTCTGCATGGGGGAAGGGGATAATCAGATATCATTCAATTCCAAATGGCAAGGGGGAGATCCCCCCCATTATACACATGATGTGACTGCTCCACTAGCTTTTGGCAAAGTCTTCTTGACCAATGCCAAAACTACAGTACATTTACGTTTTTTTTTAAGCTGGCTAGCCTGCTGCCTTATCCTACCATACCTATTGCAATGTGTGCCATAGATACTAGACCTCTAACACCCCCACCTGGTACATATAGCACCAAGAAGAGAAGATCCACAGACCATATAGTTCCCAAGACTAGAGTGTGGTAGGAAAGTTGAATTCGTCTCAATGAGTGTTTCATAGTAACCCAAAATATATGCTTTACTTCACAAAGTCTTCAGAATATCATACATAACATAAATGAGTTACTTCTACCTCTCCTGCAAAGTCCTTCTACCTATTCCAACCTTATACTCAAACCGTCACGATATTCCATGACCTGTTAGAAACAATAGCACTCAGAAGGATACCATTAACCCAATTGACGTGAAAGCATGCTTATACGCCGTATTTCTAGACGGGTGGAGGTTCTTACCATCCATCAGGTCATCTGAGAACTGTTCGCCGATGGTTGCTAGTAGAAGCTCTTTCCATGCTACGGTCTGCGAATAAATAGGTAATAGGCAGGCTGGCACAAGCAGCATCTAACCCAGCGTCGAGGCTACACTACTCGAAACTTTCACGTACACGGCTTGTAATTTAATTTACTTTTTGTTCTCAGGGCTTACTGATTTGGGGCGACTCTTCACTTGGTATTTCTGAAGAAAAATGGTTTCAAAGACGTACCCTGTCTTTCATGATATCTTTCATGATCAGTCATCTCTTTTATGATATATTTCATTTCTCATCATATTGTCATCTCTTACATAATATCTTTCAACTCTTTCATGAAATCATTCATTTCTTTCATGGATATCATTCATGATATTTTTCAAAATATCTTTCTTCCCTTACATGGTATCTTTCATCTTTTTCATGATATCTTTCATTACATCATTCAGTTCTTTCATGACATCTTTCATGATATCGTTCATCTTTTTCAAAGTATGTTTCATGATATCTTTCAATTACACCATGCTTTCTAAAAATGTAGAAAGACCTATTTTGGAAGACTGTAACAAATTGTTAGAGGAAAACTGATGGAATAAACTCACTGTGTTTATCTTAGGAAGTTTGAATTTCCAATCTCCTCCGGAAACATTGGAAGGATCCTCCCTACGATGAAATATGTTAAAATGTCACGTTTAATTTATGCAGATAATTGGATCATCTCTGCTGTGGTGTCATGCATGAAGAGGTCTGAACACTCTAGATAAACTAACCCATTGCTTATGTCATGAAGAGAAACTAACCCATTGCAATTAAGTCATTTATGTAGATGTATGGACACTACAGCTATAAGTAACCCACTTGTTAATGTCATGCGTTGTAGATGTATGAATACAATATCCACTCATTTATGACATGCAAGTAGATGTATGAACACAAAGGGGGTGATTCCATCCCAAAATAAAGTCCTAGTCCACTTCTAAAATGCACCCCCATGCCACCCAACTTTCATAACATTCTTGCGCCACAGCCTAGAAGTTGGTAGATTCTAATCACTTTCCTAGTTTTGTTCTTTCATCTTTGACGTTATCATTACATACTGTAATGGTTTGAACATTTGATCTGCGGTAATACGTACCACAATGGTTTGATGTCTCCTCTCATGAGGTGATAACTGAATCTCACTGGTAGTTTATCAGCCACAGGAATGTTGTTATACACGGCCCAAAAACTCTGTTGAAAATAAAACCAAAGCCAAATGGTTTGATATCTCCTCTCGTGAGGTGATAACTGAATCCCATTGGTAGCTAAGCATACACAGCCCATAAAACCCTGTTGAAAATAAAATCCACAACCAAGTTTAGTTACACAAGCATATTTTCATAGTTAAAATATCTACACACAACCTTTGTTATCACCACTGACAAGAATCAAGCTAGAATGTCAATCCCAACAAAATATCACAGCTAACATTTTCATAGCTACGAAGTACAGTAGGTAGATGTCCGGGTGCAGTGTCAGAGCTTTTGTTCCTGGATCCACCACTACCGTGGAAACAACTCTGACAATTTCAGCATACGAAAAGATTAGGGGCCTCCACACAGTGCTGCTCTTTTAACATTTATGCCACAAAATCGTTTGTACCCAGTACCGGGAAATGATCTACCAATGTAGCGCATAGTAGTGTACTAAAGCAGTGACGATCTGGTGATTGATACCCCACCTAGTCGATCATTCCAATGATTCATGTATGTTATATGGACAGAAACATAGGTTACTACAGCCTACAGTAGGTAGAGACAGGCACATTGCCGTGGCCTAAGCTCTCTGGCTATATAAAAAGGGCTAAATATAATAAAATCCATATTACCAACCTCCACAGTGTTAACGGTGTACACTTTTTGCAAGTTTGCTTCACATTCGGCTGCTGTGTATCCTGGAACAGATCTGGAAAAAAAAAACATTTGCAGCAAGACACTGTGGTGCTTACCGCAAATTTTGAGCACTCCGATGAGCAGATATGCATTGGCGGCTACGAAGCCATCGATTAACTATGGCAGACACCTGTGGCAATCGGATTTGAAAGATTACCGCCCGATCGTACATCGCTTGTCAAGGCTTGGTGCATTTTACCACTCGGTCACAACTTTAGCACTTTGTAGTGGCCTAGGCTATAGTGTACCAGTACTACTAATAATATATAGCCTGGATAGGCATAACTTACTTATTGAGGCTATAACTTTTTAAATAAACTATATCTGGAAAAAAAGCATGCAATAGGACTCTGGCAGGAGTGACTTTTAAGTTTGATTATTTTTTTATTCACGGCATCACTTAAAATTAAGCATAACTAGCCGTGGCAATAATTATACTATATAAAAAACATAAAAATACATAGCCTGATCCGTACATTAAAATAAATATGATTGGCTACTAGTACATTCTATTCTAACCTATCGATCCAAAACGTCCATGGTGTATTGAGAGGTACTCCTGGTTGATCTAAAATTCCTCCTGTCGGTATTTTGTCGAATTTCAAATCTTCCTCGGTGTAGTACGACTGGACTTCAGAGGAAGATGCCATAGCCGACGTCAATCGGCCAGTTAAGTTTTGTTAATTTCAGCCTCAATTTCAGTCAATTGCGCATTACTTCTACCTAGTAGTGGTACGAGTAAATTAATACCAACGCAACGACAACATAACATTAATTTTTTATCCCAAATCCAATGTTTACATCTGCCGTACGTGATGACGACAACGACGACCTCGGTTGGATGAAGTTACCAGATCAATTATTTGTACAGATTTATTGTAAACTTCCCTCTGTAGGGTGAAAACATATCTAAAATATTGCGATGAATGTAATTAATTACTAAATAGATTAAAATATTTAATAAAGCCTTTTTGTTATAGAGCAAAACTGTATATTCCAAAAAAAATTCAACTATATTTATATTCACGACGGAATTAAAAAAAACATTATGCAATCTAAAATGTCTGTCGTCATTGAGAAGATCCGTACAATCGAAAGACACGAAAAACCAACCAAACAAAATTATCATCTCTGCATAAACAATAGAAATAGCGAAAAGACGATTAATTTTTTTTTGGTATATCGAAAACAGAAATAAAGTAAAGTTCGCATCGATAACATATTAGTAATAAATTTTCCTAGTTTGATCTTCGTTTATTCCGGATCAAGCAGTTATGTAAATAGACCAACTAGCAGCTCTTGTTCATAATCACATGATCTCCCTTCTGTTGAAACGTATTCGTACGACAGCCCTGTAGAAATAGTTATCCTTTTTGTGTCTAATATACTGAGCAGAACGTAGTACAATCGTGTTGGAAAAATGGAGTTGTGGCAGATTTTGCTAATATTTGCAGCTTTCATACCAGTTGTCGCTGCCTTTGACGCTGGGTCTGCAATTGCCTTAATATTCGGCCTCGTCTTTGGCATCCTCGGGGTCTGCGCTTGCATAGGCTACTACGCTAGGCGGAAGAACGGTACATCGTAATGATATTTCCAACAGAACTAAACGTTAGGCTAGGCCATGTCTACGGTCTAGCCCAGGGCAAGTTCATTCATCATCGTCCAAGACTACCAGAAGTGGAGGTTATAGAAGTTTAAATGCGTTGGAATCGAGAGAAAACTTAAACTGTGTTGGCCTTCAAGTCGATGGAGAGGAATTTATACATTTTGTATTGTACATATTTCTTATTACGTAGGCCACAGCAAGATACTACTATACTTTTATTAACATCAGGGTAATGGGACATGTTGCTGTAAATTGATAAACCTTAGTGTGGTACTCGCCTTGCCAAGCTTTCTAAAATGTTCATCTACCATCGTGGAATCAGAAAGTAAAGACATTCTTGCTGAGCAATACAATATTACTGATAATAGTACAGTACTAGTACTATGTACATATGAAGCAGCCACATCAAAGAAGAATGTTTCAGATGCCATAACATTGCAGCTCTCCAAATGTCACTCTCAGTCAGTGGATGTCAAGTGACTGCTCTAAGGTGAAGTGCCTCTCTGCTTCTGTCACTTTGTGGAGATGATAAGACGACCAATCTGTACGTAAATTCGCAAGAGTTTCAATTACCAAGCAGTTTTCCTTTTCCAATTGGGTCTACTTGAATTGGTCCGAAGATAAATGATGGAGGTATACCCAGCTGCTGGTTTTACAGAGACGTGTTACAACCCCATTGGAACAACTACCTAACCTGTGTGAACCTGGTCAACTTGTGTACTACTACTGCTGCTGTATCAGAAACTTTTGGTGGATTGCATCTTATTGTATTTTCTTAATTCCAGTAATGCAACATTTGAGTAATGTAGAATTCCCTTCCACCTCGCAATCAAAGATCACTGGGTGCAAAACCAGGCACAGGTTTGGTGGGGGTATTTCTCCCCTCCCCCCAATATGTTTGGTTGATTACTCTTAATTTTGTTGATTGGCACCCCCTCCTCACCTGTGAAAATAATGGAGATGATTCTTGATCGGTGACCCACCCTCACCCCCACCCATTTT
>JAODAG010362956.1:0-19492 GCA_027574785.1 Orphnurgus asper
TGTATTTTCCCGTTTCTCCCGCCCCCACCCCCCCCCCCCCCACAATGTTGTTCGAGCTCTTCTGACAGTTTTCCATCAAACAAAGCCACAATTTGAAAGGACAAAACAGGTTCTGCTTCGGTCGGTTAGCCGAATACATTTTTTGTTACCCCCCATTTGACCGGTAATTTCTCCAAACTTTGGCCGGTTGTGGCTACAGGAAAATGGCAACCCGTGCTCCAAAGTTTGTTTCACTTCAAATCAAAGGTGTACACCGAAGTCAGGCGGACCAAGCGAATGTTACGACTAATGCAATGATTACTTTAGACTAGTATAGTAAACTTTCAAGAAACTCTCAACATGTTGCTGATTCTCGACGAAGAACACAAGGCTCATTTAAAGTTTTTGATTGATACCCAAAATGAAGGTAGGCGAAGTAGCAATCGTATTGATCTACGCTGGCCTGTATAAGTTTGAAATAACTTGAACTGGTGCAGTGGTGGTATACAATGGTACTAGTAGTAGTAGTACTATTACTTAGTAGTACTAATACTACTAGTAGTACTAGTACTACTACTACTACTTAGTAGTACTAGTACTTAGTAGTACTAGTACTACTACTAGTACTACTACTACTTAGTTGTACTAGTACTACTAGTACTTAGTAGTGCTACTAGTACTTAGTAGTACTAGTAGTACTACTACTACTTAGTAGTACTACTAGTACTACTACTACTTAGTAGTACTAGTACTTAGTAGTACTACTACTACTTAGTAGTACTTAGTAGTACTAGTACTACTACTTAGTTGTACTAGTACTACTAGTACTTAGTAGTGCTACTAGTACTTAGTAGTACTAGTAGTACTACTACTACTTAGTAGTACTACTAGTACTACTACTACTTAGTAGTACTAGTACTTAGTAGTACTACTACTAGTGTACTACTTAGTAGTACTAGTACTTAGTAGTACTACTACTAGTGTACTACTTAGTAGTACTAGTACTAACTAGTAGTACTTTCCAACTGTACTACTGCACTGTACTGTAGTTGTAACTTGTGTCCCACAGCACTTTGTATAATATTTGCACAGTCTGTACTACTGGTTTGGAGGGTCCTCTCCTATTTTCGTGCAGCAAACGTATCGTTAAATCATGGTCTGGGCCAGGCCTAGTGCTACTCAGTAGTATTACTATATTATTACATAGTTTACGGAAAATAGGGGAGGTGCTAGACTGCAGCGGAGTACTAGTAGTACTAGTGTAGCTACTCAGTAAGTCTTATACTTACTAGCCTAGGCTACAACAAGCTGTGAAAATAGAGGATAAGAAATCTGAGGATACCCAGTAACCCTGTTCCCCACCCTGCAGACTATACTGTTCCCCCATCATTGCAGAGACTGCCAAACAGTTTAATGGTTCGCATTATCTTGTTGTCGCATTATTGCATTAATTATCGCATGTGGTAGAAAGATTGCTGCATTTTCAGGCAGCAAAATCAGTGTTTATCTACTGTTTACTTCATGTTGATTCAGGATTAAATTCTGACCAGCCCTGTTTACTTAACAAGAGGATTATCTGGTAACAATTTTGTGCATTCATGCGTTAATTGTACCAAGGCATATTGGGGACTAGATGCAGTAGTGCTAACTGTATGCAAAGGGAGTTGTACAGGCCATGATCAGTAGTTAATCTGGATCATAACTGCTGCTCTGCCTGTTTTTTTTGTTGTTTTTTTTAAAGGTAGGTGTTGGTCTTACATGAAGTACATAACTTTAGCCTTATAGACAATTTAATTTGTATACTGATCTTAAAGGTTGTACTACATGTATTCCAAAATCAATTGAGACAGAAATGGTCAGTTCTGATTATGTTCGTTTTACTGTATGGTAATTGGTATTGACCAATCACGGTTTTAAGTTGCTGGATGCTATGATACATAGCTGTACCAGGCCATATCAAGGGATCATATAGATATTGGAAAGGACACTGTAAGTGGTCAGAAAATTATATTATTTTTCGCTTCTTTTTTACCCTCGACATAGTGGTGGAAGAGTTCGGTCGCATAGCCGTGGAGTTCATGCGCAGCGGACAAAATCCTAAACTTTTCCAGTCTGCAGCACGTAAGCTATTTCTTTCCAATTCGGCGGCGACAAGTGTATTGGCATTTTCAATATGTACAGTACCCGGCAATCTGTGTGAAATTATAAACTGTTCCATGAAATATTTAAGCTATTCCACGACCTTAATTGTTTGTGGTCGTTCATCTACTTTTATAACGCCAACCTCATCTATCGGATCTCTGGAAGGTTTGATATGCACCAACCAGATATACCGCTAAGTATCCTTCTTAGTGAATTCTTAGGTTTTTATTTTGCCCCTCCCCCATTTTGGAATAACTTGAGGTAAAGAGTGAAAGCCATTAGAGGGCGCCAGCATGGATCAGATCGAACAAGGGAAAGGAAGGGAGTTGGGTGCTAAAATGATGCCTAATCTCACTGACAGGGTGATGGTGAGTGAAATATTTGGAGGGAGACATGTAGTGATTTTGGTTGAGGTAAAGAGGTCAGTTGAGGTCATCACTGGTTGTCAAAGTCTGAAAACCTTTCCAAAAATGTGACCTGCACAACTTCATATTTTGCTACTGTAATTCTTGAAGAGTCGGTTGAGGTCAACAGAAACTAAAGTGCAAAAACATTGTAAACATGATAACTCCCAGATAAGTATCGCGTGGTCAAACTTATTGGTCCACCTTTAGTTAGAACAAGAAACGTACTGCATTTGGTAGAGGACAAAGGTCATTTGAGGTCAACAGACGTCAAAATCGGATGACCATGTAAATATGATAGCTAAAACAGTACAGCTTGATCAAACTTTAATTTGGTATGCATGTAGCCCATCCTAGAACTGTATTGTTTTTTGTGGAGGATAAAAGCATTTGAGGTCAACAGAGGGCAAGTTAATTAGTTATTCCCTAGTAAAAATGGAACAGACAGACTACACACAAGCAACATTTCTTGTTTCCCACACAGTCACCGACGGCGAAAAAAGAAAAATATTGGAACCGTTGTTCTTGTACCCTGGAACATAACACTTTTGTACGTGTATCCCCAGGTTTGGAACCGCTGCTCTGGAAGGTTAATGGCTTTGCCAAAAGCTAGTTGAATCTTCACATCATCCCTATGATTAACTGTGACCTCTGTTTACATCCATTCGCCATACCTCCACCATAAAGCAAATAAAATTTGAGTGGCATAGTTCTGGAGCTACTTCCTTCTCTGAAGTTAGTTGCTGTCACACACAGAGCGATCTTGTGCAGACTGGTCATTAATCAAGGGATATTTTTTACTGCGGATGGTTTTAATGACCCTTATTTATTATGTTAAGGACTGGGATCTTGATGAGAACGGTTTAAGAGAGCGATGTACGTAAATCCAGTGGCCGCAGGCGTCTCCAACAGTTGACGTCATCGCCGCCATGGTATAATCTGCTGATCAGAGATATAAAAAATTGGGGTACAAAAGTTACCTGCTTGATAGTTTGGTTAAGGTGAAGAACCTGTAGGTAACATCTCTTGAATATGCTCGCTGCACGTCTCATATGCAACTAACCTGTACAGTACCAATTCACACACATTTGGTGCAATTCACTTTGTCTCAATCTTGCTTTAATTTCTTCTGCAGAGAAGTTAGAGAGTGACACAATGAAGGTCAAAGAAGCCGTTGAGGGTCTCATGCACCTGTTGACCGAAGCTACAAGACTCGACGTAAATCCTATCTTGTTACAGCCGAAGTTCACCAATGTTCCTTTGGACAGATACGTTTTTCTTGTTACCTTTCTCAAATGATACAAATTTGTTTTGTGGCTAAGTTATGTCCTATGATAATGGTTTCCCAAATGATTTTCTTAAAGAACGTTGAAAGGTTGTACAGTATTCCAGAGGTTCTAGATGGTTGATAGGAAAGCTTTTCGTGTAGCTCTCGAAGAGCATTGTTTTGCTAATGTGGCATCACATCTCGTAAATATATAAAGTAACATACTTGTCGGAGATTAATAGAGGGGTTCGATAGCTCCAAAGGATCTTAGCTTTTAAAAACTCTCGGTATTCTTCATTTGTGATATTATTAATTTAACTTAAAGGAGTGTATCAAGTATGAAGAGTTAAAGGTTTTCTACATACCATCTCTCAACATGCATACAACTGCCTGCTGCCTTGTTAGGGTTCAGTTCTTGGGCCATTGTTATTTCTTGCTTATACTAATAACATGTATTATTCAATGGGTTATTCTGTTATATTTACTGATGATACATAGTTATACTATGAAGATTCCTCTGATGCAAGGAGCGTCGAAGGTGATCTTGATAGTCGATAAGGTTTTGAAAGTGGTCAGATGTTTGGTAAATGCTCCTTAATGTTGGAAAGTTGTAAGGTCATTCATTTCAGTCATGGGAAAATTTATTGAAAAAAGATCTTAGGGTCATCATAGATTCTTCTGTGAAGCCTTATAGGCATTGTACTACTGATTACCAGCCTGGAAGGGTAACTGGATTTTAGGAATGGTTAGGCACAACTTCATAGTGTAACTGTTGACCTCCACTTTCAGTTATCTGAAATAGACTTCCAGGACTCTGTGACGACGTTAGGATTCAGTGAAGAGAAGAAAGGACTACTTCTAAGCTTATACTTGGAAAGTAAGAAAGATGTAAGAGACATTCTCCAGGAGATGTGTATGGACCTTCCTCACTACCATAACTTGGAGTGGCGTTTAGATGTCGAGGTAAGACCATTGTTTAGGTGGTGGTGATGTTCTTCCCGCACATGGAATGGGTCCCATATTTTGGTGAGGAGTTTGTGTACTATATTATATGAGGTGGTCTTATTTCTTTACTAAGTTTTATTAGCCAAAAAGCACCACCTGAATGTGTAGTCTGTGTTCAAAATTATTGTAAACTTAATATATTATATACATGAGTATTATTATGCAATGAGAACCATGGCCATTTTTTTTAACTGCTACAAAAATCAGAGATTTTCTACCAGGCCATGATGGCGTGTCTCGCTCGTAGTGATTGTCGTCACCGGATGCCGTCGTTACCGGATGTTCGGGGAAATATTTTCCCATGCTAAACATTTGCATCTGCAGAAAGGAACGACTGATTTACATAAGGTCATTAGCAGTATTTGTATTTCCCAATGACATCCACTGTAAGAGTTGATCCTGGGTCCTGTAAGGGTTGATCCTGGGTCCTGTAAGGGTTTACCAGGCTCATAGTGATGTAACATGCACCAATGTAATTGTATGTCAGACTGATCTTTTTTTCTTCTTTTATTCAGTATGCCAGTAGAACCCTCCGACATCAAGCAATACCTTCCATTTTACTGAAACTCCACACGGAAGACGACGGGCAGAAGAGCACACAGATGGTGCAAACTGATCCCGTCAACCTCGTACATCTGACTCAGTCACTGGAGCAAGCCCTGGCAGAGGTCAAGAGTCAACACTGTCGAAGAATCATCAGAAACATCAATAAATAGTCCATTAGCTCCGAAGATCCCGCCAAAATTTACAAATGTTCGTAGCACCCTCGAGGAGAACTATGAATGTTCCAAAGAACAGGTTGAAAACAAAGTGGCAATTTTTTATTTCCACTGGAGAACGAAGCTTGAAAAATTAGCTCTCACTGTTTTCTCTATTTTTTTTGGTGTAATACGTGACGGTTTCCTCATTTAAACAAGAGAACAATTATAATAAGGAAGCAATTACAAAATGGTGCCAATGTTGAAAAAAATATATATTCTCAAATGGGGTTTACACCAGTTCATTTACATACAGCATGTACATCTATATTTTACACATAATTTGTTTGGAGAAGAAAAACAAAAAGAAGAAACCTTTCTCATTCCCTCTCACAAAGCTCCATCCGTCGGTTCAACTGTGGACAGCAAAGCAGTGTCTAGCATACAGTATTATGGTAGCAGCACGTGTATATAAAGATAAGAGGAAATTTAAAAATAGATGGGACAAAAAAACGTCTCCTGGATAAAGTGTTCAAGGTGGATTTCTTAGCAACATCAAAGCCTCTTATATAGTTTAAATTGTGGAGGCAAGGTTTAAAGCAAAACAAAAATAAGGGAATGGTCATCATATGAGCATGTACCAGCTCTCTGCTCAGAATGATGTTAGGACCCTGTCTCACCCTCCCACACATATAAAGTACGACGCTCTAATTTTAGGACCTGGTCTCACATACGGTACAATTATCTGTCTGAATCATAGGACCTCAGATTAGGCCGAGAAAGAGAGCGATTGCAGAATCATGAGATTTTGACACGAGCCAAAGAACGAACGAATGAAAGGCATATTATCAATGGGATTGTTTGACAGCATGATTGCGATTGCATTCCAACTTGTCAAAGTTTTCCTAGTTATCCTCAGTTGTCTGTCAGTTAAGTGATTGCTGCCTAGTCACTGAGAACGTACACTATCAAGTCCATCTTATGAATGGATTGGCGGTAGTTGTGAGTAATATTTTCAAGGAATTGGATCTCATGCAAATGTGTCTGAGAATATATGGGGTAGGCCTAGTTCCTGCACATAGATCGAAATCTGATTCTCTCTCGCGATTTGTTATCGGTGATTATAAACGAACACAATTTGCCAGAAACAAGTTTTGTCGATGTAGTTATGGCATTATTTCTAGGATTTCAGCGTTGCTGGGCTCATTAACGTTTTTTTTAGTGTTTGCCCTGAGCTCTATTAAATAACCACACGCACAATGTGCTATTTACAGGTATTTTACAGGTTTTATAAATAACAGCAGCCCGCCATCTTGATCCAACTGACTGTCAAAGCCTGTATTATAGGTGGATACACATTGTTTTGTCACTTTCCTAAAAACAACATGTCTATTTCTAAATATGATCCACTGGTGGAAAAATAATAATCTGGCTATAAATAATGGACACCGAAGCCACTACTTGGCAAAGATTTCAAAATGACGCCAGTCTGCTGCAGAAAGTCTCCGACTGGACCATCAAGTATGGGGGAGTACTGCAGGTACAATGTTGCTCCATCTGACTCCCAGATACGATAGTCCTTGAATCAACAAAATTGTCGGCATTTCGTAAACAGTTGAATGTGCCTATAAATTACTAAAATTCATAAAAAGCCAAATGGCCCAAACATCATAAAATCGTTTTAGACCAATTTTTTTTTTTTCTTACACATCACACGGCTAGTCTCTTTCAAAACTTTATGACAAAAGTTGAAGAACAGTATACCTTTTAAGGCACGTTGGTTTTTCTCGTCGTAACATTACACAGGTTTGATGAAGCCATACTTTGCAACACTGACGCCAACTGTACACACACTGGGGGCTCGACATCGCACGATTTCCAATTCTTAATAAGCCTAGTACTTTTTCAAGCTTCCGTAGGTTTCGATGTACGGAAGAATTCCTTCTCGCAGAGAGTTGTAGAATAGTCGGCCTGATTCGGTCGTATAGTGCCTGAAGAGTCAACGCCTTTCTGTAATAATGCTCTTGATTGGCACTTTTTGCAGTGTCGTAGACTTTGAAGTCTGTTGGGGTTTGGGTCCTTGGCTTTCGGGAGTACTTTTAAAGAGGATGCTCGTGCTTTTTGACTCTTTTCTTACCAAACTAAAATAATTAGAAGAGATAAGAGCAGTTTACAGCTCTACTGGATCTTCATGTGCGAAGGCCTGTTCGACCAGCTCCTCCTCTGTCGAGGGCAAGAGGACATACCACTTATGTCTCTTTGATACGGACTACCTCCTGTGGCAAATTATTTAACTAAAAGGGTAAAGATTTATATCGCCTTATTTCACGTTGTCCCATTTGGCAAGATTAAACAAAATTAAATAAAATTGAAATGTGAAAAACAACGACTTGATGAAGCCAAATGCTGTGTTTGTTTAACTGTTTTTTGTGTATGAAAACCCTCCCAAGAAAGAACTAAACAAAACAATGGCAGCATATGCCACAGCATCCAATACCAAGCTGACCCACTTCCCAGCCCCAGTCCTATTTTGATCGGACTGCTAAGGCCAAGAGATCATTGGACTAGTGTAGTGCCACGTAATGGTAGTGCATGACTATTGTTTGGCTTGGAATGAATACCCACACTCGTTTACATCAGGAGCTTAACCCTTTCGTTGCTGAATTAATGTCGCACGAACCTTTCGCTGGGACAATCAATTTCACAAAATGTTCATATCTGGGAACTAAAATTTGTGAATAGTGAAATTACAGCTGCAGAAACATCTGATTTTCTGAAAAATTGCAGCACATCAAGTACAAGTTGCTCTTTTAAATGAGATATATTTGAAATTGTGTCTTCCGTTCATTTCTGATATATTGGGTACGGAAGGGCGCAATGCACAATAATTGTCGACAATATACCGTTCCTCTGCGACGGATATGCTGCATGGAGTACCGAAAGGGTTAAACCAAGAACCATCTGGTCAAGTAGAGATAGTTTAGGATGGCTGTTTGATCTGTGAGAGTAACACACACATGCAGGTGGAGAGGGTAGTAAGTATGTCATGCACGAACATACTATCATTCTATGATTCCTATACTATCATACTATACTACCACGCTGTTCCAAGGCAGCCATCAACTCCTACTAGTATCCACGCACCAGCCTCACGTCTTGCGCTGTGGTTGTTGCTGGTTCATCTTCATCATAATTCTCCTCTGCTTCATCTTTTCCTCGTACTCTTTCCGCTTCTCCCTGTTCTCTGCGTACTCTTTCTGCCGCTTGCTCGCTATCTGTCTGTGCTGCACCTCCTCCAGCTGGTTGTACAACCTAATCAAAAGAATTTTCAAACTACTTTCTTCAAGTTTACGGATTAAGAACGTAGTCGTATTCAGGAGGACTCTTTCTAAGTCACCCATTGATAAGATTTGAGGAGCTCTTTGCTTGGGAAACAAAATAGCAGCATGCATTGAGTTGAAATATGTGGTATAGAGAACCTCAGAATCTAAACTTCCACTAACTTCAATGGCAGTTCTCTTGTCCAGTCATCAGTCTAAAACCCCTAACATGACATGTTACTGATTGTGAGTAATCTATCAGTTAACTAATTGCAAATTAACATCCCTTGAGCAACAACAAATAGAATAATTATGGTTAATCTCATTACGGGCAACTTCTATGCCAAGCATGACATTCATGTTGTTACCTTCTTTGAAACATTTAGGTTTCTTCTGGTCTTTTCTACCCACAGATATTCTACTGCTGGATTTGTACAGGTAATGTTCGAGGAATTGACAAAGGGAATATGATCTCGCCAAAAAAACACTTGTCATAACTCACCACCTAACCTTGGCAGCTGGTCTTTGCCAGGGCAACTCACCAGTCAATGCCTTGAAGTTCTCTGTAGTACAAACTCAGTCCTTGACATATTGATAGCTTTGTGTAAGTTATTGTGTTTACAGCTCTATTAACTGTTAACAATTTTATGGACTTGAAATTGGACAGAAAGTTGTTCGTGGATTTAAACATGCTAAATCTAGCAGATTTCAAACTTGGCTGGATCTGTATTTTAATGCCTACGAACATCTTCAACTCAAGTATGAAGCATATCAGATGAACAGTTGCAGAAATATTGACATTTGAACAATTTTCCATTAAGCCCCACCCTACTCATTAGTATGCATGCTCTCCACACCAATAAATAGTAGGGATCCTCTACTGACCAAGACCGACATATCTACTAAGAAAGACAAACATTCCTTATCGAAATATATCATGATGATATGCTAAGCAGATTTCAACTTGGCTCCTCCCCATCTTGAATATTCATCGTGAATATTAATTTTTCAAAAATTGCATGGCAGATTGGCGTGCCTATCAACACCCGCCATTCCCAGTTTGACCGAATCACAAGCAACTTCTGCAGCATTTCTGGTCGTCATTTGTTAATATAGTGCAAGTAGAGGGGAGTACAGTAATTATACGCTAAACAATTGAGGCTTCGGCATCGTTGATGCTCTCCAGTTTCACAGTCATATAGTGGTCATTTAAGACAATCTGATTTGTTAAAATTTGTTCAAACCTCTTCGTCCTGTCTTTATCAGCCTTCTGAGCTGCCTTCCTGTCTCGCGACGTCTTAGCCTTCGGGGCTGTAACTCTGCCTATATCCCTGTTTTCCTTATTGCCCATGGATGGATTTTTCACCACCCCTAGTTGGAAGAATCAAACAAGAGATGTTTAAAGCAAGTATACAAGGACGATATCCACCAGCTTAGTTTTAATTCCGTCAATAGCTTGTTGGTCTAATTTACTCACTCTTCTTTCGGAGGCATTTTTTTCACCTGACTGTTAAACGTGACAACTGAACAACGGTTTGATGACTAATGTTTAGAAATGATAAGTAATTATTTATAGCCTGGAAGTCAGTCACTCTTGTGCTCACCTGTTTTCCTGCTACTCAGAATAATGGGATACAAATAGAATTTGTTTCACCAGTTTTAGTGAGAACAAAGGCCCAGCAGTGAAATCGTTCGATCCGGATTGTATTGTGAAACATCTATAGTTTCCCACTAAGACACGCCCAGGTATACTTGTGATTGGCTCACCCACAGGTCAGTAATACTATTAATCCAATCACAAGTAACAACGTTTTTATTTCGTCACTCGATACGTGCCTAGCACGAGATCTGAGCTTCTGAGAGCCAGCAGTTTCTAGGAGATCTGTTTCAATCATCGAAGCAAGATGTCACAAATCATGTCATACTGTAATTTATCACAATAATTTATTTAACGCTGCTATACTGAATTAAAGAGACGAAGAATAAATCCTTTAATTAACGTGAATTTTCTGTTGGGCTACTTCTTTTGAAGCATCATACAAATCCCCTAGGGCAAGTCCCCGGGTGTACCTAGCCTCTTACCAGACCTACCGGGATACTATCCCATAACATTACAGTAGGTCATCGTGCAATCGCCTCCTCGCTTTTAAATGATTCAACTTCAGCATTTTATCAGAAGCCGATACTAAGATGGGACCAATGAGTGTTGTTCTTAAACCGCTACCACAATCGGTTCAAGTTCCGTTGGTGTTGCAAAAACTACGCTCAGAGCAGCTGCAGAGCAGGGCGGCTCTCACTTGAATGACACGACAGACACCATATTTCACCAGCAGTTAAATAATCACCGTGTTTATTATTAACACATGGTGATTATTTAAATGCTGTGAAAAGAATATATTTTCTGGCTCATAGTCAGTCCTGTGCACTTCTGCTACATAACATTAATATGCAAGACTAAATGAATTTTCTTGCTCACCGTTCTTTGCATTCTTATGTTGAGCTTGGAGTTTGGATTTCTGCCAATTCTTTAAGGTCACTGCAAATGCATTTCCTGGCTTTGGCTTGGTATCCTTGTAGGCTTTGACCTCGGCCTGCCTTGTTTGCGATGCTTTGATAAACCTAGCATTGTGTTGTGCCAGGGCTTCTTGTAGGGTCAAAGGTCGACCTGAAATGTTATTATCTGTAATGGATCAGAGATAAGCATCTAAACCATGCTCTCTTGTCTACTTTGCAAAGTGAGCCTGATTAATATCCATCTTCAGTGAAGTGTAAGTGAACAAGCCATTGCTCTTGCAACACCATTCAATTACCATTCATCAGCTCGCTGCTCTCTTGCCTAGTTTGGCAAGTATTACTGCTCTTAAAAAAATGAGCCTTCATTGGTGTATAGAAGTAAACTATTGCTCAGGCAACACCATTCAATGTGACCAATATTTCTACTCACTTGAGTTGTCATTCATCAGCTCACTGCTCTCTTGCCTAGTTTGCTGAGTATTACTGCTCTGAGTAAAATGAGCCTTCATTGGTGTAGAGTGAGCAAACTGTTGCTCATGCTTGACGAAGGACAGCAGAGAGTCACTGGCAAAGTTTCCCCTACCATGCTCGTCTGCTACAGATTCCGAGGTCACGGTTGTGTCAAAGGTAGTCTGAAAGGTCAACTCTGGCTCTTCCAATATTCCTGTTTCAGCAATTGTCTGATCCTGGGAAGATATAGACGTTAAAGCTGATTTTAATTATGGTCACCAACCACTACAGCAGACCAGGGTGTTTTTCATTCCATTCACAAGATACATTCTTGCCATTTCAAATTTTCATTTTCAGTGTCAACCATTGTCAGAGCTGTTGGAAAGGAAATGATGACATTCATCGACATGTCTCTTTTCGCTTTTAACACCCTGCTCTGACGGCAATAATACGTTTAATTAATACCAATCCCTGAATGAGAACTAAATCAATTCAATGGCTCGACTTAATGCGACCAACGATCATTTTTGCTCACCGAAGTTACTTCGCTCTTTTCTGTGCTCCGTTGTTGTGACCATTCCTCCATTCCACCATCTGCTAGTCTATGTGCATGATGAACTTCGACCTCTGGAAAGATCCTTCCAGCTGAGCTCCCCGACGTTAACTGTCTACTGTCAAACATCGACCCTCCTGCAGGTGACGCTGCTTCCTGTCTATCACCATGGTATTCTGTCGGGAGGTCTAACCTTCCAAAGAATGGCTCCTGAGGGATGAGTGTACTGACCGCAGGGTTCTCTCCTGAGGTCAATGAACTTCTTGTTTCTTCCATGGTGCTATCCTCCAAGGGCCCTTCTTCCAATTCGCCCCCCTCGCGAGGTCTACTCCAATAAGTGGACGGAGTACTCGCGTGGGGTATCGTGGGGGAACGCCGTGTGCCGACGGTGTCCTCTGGCGAACCTTCGGTCGCCCCCGAAACTTCTTCCCTTCCAATATCTACGGATGGCGGAATACGAATGATACCTTGGGTGTGAACCATGGGATGGTCTCCCTGACGATCTGACGGAGATCCGTTTCCGTCGACTGTGTCGTCTAACGGTCCTTCTTCCAAAGAGGCACCGCCGTCATACGGTGCACTCAACGAGTGGTGATCTAAAGATGAAAGAATCAAAGGAATCGCTAAACCCGACCCTTTGACCTCGGGATCCGCAGCAGCGCCAATCAAGCCACTAGCATCAGTTTTACCTGCAGTACGGACACTGCCTACGTGCCAAGGCAGGGAGAAGACGCGATGTGATCCGTGGGGTGCTGCTCTCAGGTCTCTCGCCCTTAGGACCCCCGACGAGAGAAGAGATAGTTCATCGGCGCGGATCGACGAATCCTCAAACTCTCGAGTATCGGAGGAATTTATCAGGGGACCCTCCGAGATGGTGACATCTTCATCAGTCGCCTCGTACAGCGTCAAGTCGACTACCGGCGATGCTCCTCTGCCTTCAAATTCTTTGGAGAGCGTTCTATTTGACGGAGTCACTTTTGCTGACGATGATTGTTGACTTTGTGAATCGGTCTGCAGGTCTGTCTGCTTGGTCCTTGATGGAGACTCTAATAAATCTGAATCATTCCCAGCAGATGCCTCATCTATGGACGACACCGTCGTAGGTCGATGGATGTAAATATCTGGAGACTGATCAAGACTGGGCGACTTTGAAGAGGCAGAGGTGTAAAGCCGAGGGGTTCCCCACTCGAAGCCAGAGCCGTCGTCGACGCCCAACGACCGCCGCGGTACGACCTCTGCCTCGGACCGGCTGGCACCTCTACCGTCTATGGAGCTCAGTCCCGGCAGAGTGTCAAACAGTGGTGACTCTATGATGGTGCTGAGCTCATGGGGTGCCATCTCAGCATCAAATTCCATTAGCTTGCAGTAACCTGCCACCGGTGGTCTCTGGTGGACCTTGTTTCTCTCCATCTGACCGTCCTTACCAGCCACCTTCCCTTCCTCATCCCCACCGTCGTCGACCTCATCTGTCTCTCCTTCATAATCCACCATCGGTAGACTCATCTTATGGCCCACATATTCGCAGTCATCAACAGGTTGCGGGAGAGACTCTCTCGTTTCATCTGTTGTCAAATCGAGGTGGCCAAAGAAGCTGGTCCCAGTTTCTGGGGCCCCCGGTACTCGACCCCGAGCTCTAGCTATCATCAAGTCCTTCAGAGTTTCGAGTAAACCCCTGTCTGTGGGTCCTTCAAAGTTTGGCCCGCCCTCTGCAGGTTTTGGACCTCCTTCGCCTCCCAAAATATTATCACTTTGGTCCAAAGTAGACTTTTCACTGCTTCTAGCCTCTTCTGACTGGTCATCCCACCTCGTGGAAAAACGTCTAACCTCATCCTCGACTTTAGATCCCCCGGTTTTCGCTTCTCCGTCTAGAAACGGCCGTCGATCGTTCTGGCTACCGGCCAATCTCTGGTCCAGGTCTGCGGCCCGTCCGGGGTGATCTTGCGATCCTGAAGTGAGACCGTTGTGATGGCTAAAATATGCTGGTGCTCTCTCACGTTGAGAACCTCCTGCATACATCAAAGAGCCCTCGGACTGATACGGCAGTGACAAATCCTCGGTCGGTTCGAAGCTACGGTCTTCACCATCATCTGATACGTGTAAACCGGGCAAGAACCGGATCCGGGGGGAAGTACGCTGGACATCGTTTGTGCCCTTTGACGATCCATGCCGTTCCAAAGGATGCATGTGCGACCTGTTCTTTTCAGTCATCGCTGAAGGGGGATTGTCGTCGTTACTTTCCATGGAGCAATCCTCATTTTGGAATTTCTGACCGAGTGCATCCGCTACGTCAAATTGTGGTGATCCGAAGGATCGGTGTACCACCTCATCAAGTAACTTCTTGTCCCTTGCTATCTTTAATTGACCTTTGTAAACCTCTCTGGAAATATTAGTCTGCCTCCTGCTTTCCTCATCTTCTCCTAAGAGCATCCTCGGAGTGATTAGCATTCCCGGTGACGCCGCTTCCATAGGAAGTGACCGCTCGCCTGTCCTTCTCCGTATTCCTTCGGTGAACGAGATCTGATTCGGATGGATGGAAGAGCCGACTTTGGACTCGGTGATCTTCTTTGGGGTCAGCAAACCCTGCTGGCGTCCATCTCCTACCTTGCAGGGAGATGGGAAAGGTGAATCGTCATCCGTCGAAAAGGATGAAGACAGAGGGGAACTCAGTGGAGACTGGTCAGCAGCTCCGTCTGCACTCGGCAAAGACACATGCAGCTGTCTTACTGGCATCCAGACAATACTTCTCTCGGTGCTTTCTAATTCTCCAGGTGGAGAAGAACGGTTCGTTTGGACCAGATTCGACTCCCCCTGTCGAGACTTTCCAGGGACGACTTTGCTGCCTTGACTTGATGTCGGTCCTAGAGCACTTGAACGCCATTCGGGTGGTTGTGGCTGCAAGAAGCTGTCGCTCTGACTGCCTCCATCTTCCGTCTCCGAAAACCTTGGAGACAGGGGCTGGAAATATGAGCTACCAGCCAACTTTGACCCCACGCCTATTTCACCTGGGTCGAGGGGAGTGCCGAAGCTCCGAGAGCCGATGGTCGACTGGGGGACGTTGGCTTCATGACCGGCCGACAGCAAAGTACTGCGATTGTTGACGTTTCCGAACGTGGGAGTCAATGCAGGTCCATTTCCAGTCAACCCAGGGATGCTGCTATCCATGGTGCGAGCAGGACTCGAAAATGCCCTATCGACACCGTACAGACCACCAGATAAACCATAATTCAATTCGGATCCACTCCTATCCTGGTCGCCAGGAGTGACCAAAGGCCCGGATGGCACCGTAAACACCTGCTCTGAATGATCAACCCAAACTCCTCCCATACCTTCGTGCCGCGGTTCGCCCGTCCCACCACCGTCCCTCGGATTCCGTTGCGTTGTGTTTCGTTCCATGTGCCCGCCGCCTGCTCTTAGTCCACCCGAGTCGGGGCCTGCGTCGGAGGGCGACTGCAACCGGGGGTAGAGTTTCAACAACCTTTGGCGTCTCTCTCTGAGCTCGACCTGGGCCTGAAGTATCTCACTCTCGTTGGTCCTCTGCAATTTCAAGAGTTGCTGCTGATAATCGTGAAGCAAGGATTGAAATTCCGCACCGGGATCACGTCGCATGCGTGTATCGTCAGCCGGCGACTCTCTGGTGGGAGAATCCGTTCCTTCACGGTGGTCTGATGTATGCTGATCCATGAAAATTCTTGTCTCCTCTCCCCGACCTTCCGGGTGAACCTTTTCCCTCGAATAATCATCTCTCAATGTTCTCTGGCCAGCGGGAGAAAATGTCGTGGAAGTTTTCTCCCTCCTCGATTCTCCTTGTTGACTTGAAATACCTCGAGCAAGATGACTTTCAACCCTAGAGTAATTCAGGTGGTTCAACATCACCGAGGAACCCTCACACGCAGGATCGTCACTTGACGACGATTTCAGGTATTCCTCCGGTTCACGGTCGGTAGGTTTACGCCCGGTGAGCGTTTCATAGATGTTAGGGTATTTCTTTCCGACAGATTCCAAGCGTCCAGGAGACAATCTACCCATCGTTGATCCACTCTCGTGGAGATCCACCATGTCTGCATGCAGCATACCACTAGATGTAACCCCAGAGTTCCTTTCTACCCCCATTTCATTTTTTCTTGGACCCTGTCTTCCTGTAATGCCTGGATGATCGATACCGGCCAGAGGAGGATGGTGATTATCTTCGGCTGGCTCTCCTCCTACGGCTCCGAGATTCTGCCGCGTCCGTCGTTCCGATTCCTGGGCCGGTACTTCCCTCATCCCCACCCTCCCATCGGTTCTAGAAACGTCGACGAAATATCCTCCTTGGATAGCTACATTTCCTGTGCCAACCTCTCCTTTACCCTGACCTCGTTGGCACACATCTGACGATTCTGGTGGCCGACCAACGCTACTCCCATTTCCATCCGTCCCGTCGGAGGAGTAGCCATGACCCTGATGACCGGGTACCATCCTGTCAAAATGATCCCCTCCGTAACCTCGCTTTGGCGCGTCGCCAGTACTGCGGGCGACGGCTTGCTCAGGCAGTAAATCGTCCAGAGTTTTGGGTCCGGGTTGATCCGTGGTGCAGGTGCTCGTGCTGGGCGTTGATGGTTCGGATGGCAGCTGCACAAACCCCTGCGAGTGTCCCCCCGTCACATTAGGCCCAGAGGGTTCCACTTTGTTTCTGATACCTTCGTTATCCTGAGAAAAACAAACACGATTGTGAGGAGATAATGAGAATAAAGTTTTAATAATCTAATTGTGATACAATGCAAATAAATGCAATATAGATGTTAAATGTACTTCATCAGTCGTTAAAAAAATGCGTTGGTAAAGTTTAAACTGGGGATTGGCAGGATACCGTATTTGAAAATTGAAGAGTAAAGAATATCACGTCAGTAGAGATCAATCTAAGACACTCCACAGAAAGTTTTAATGACCAAAAAAAATCAAGAAACTCCTGACTACTCCTCACTAGTGGTCAAAAGGTCAGCATTTTTACATGAATTTCTTATCATATTCTTTCCTGTGGCTCAAGTTGCAGATTAGTTCCTAGTTTCCACACAAATGACAAAAATTGTGGTATAAAATCCTGGAAAATATTCATAGATTCCAGGAGGATATTCTAAAATGGAAGGGACCCCAACATACACCCAATCCAAAACTCACGTAGTCTTTCCTTTGACCTGTTACTCCGAACCCCCAGGCAATGGAGATATATAGAGAAAAGCCATACTTTTGCATTATACACATTATCTGTCTGGGGACAAGTAGAAACAACAGGCACTCACTTCATGATACATTCCAAGTTTATTTCCTATGTCCTAAGCATGACCTTGAATGCCACCAAGACAAGGGTGAAAAACAATCATTTCTTGAAAATTTGAAGATATTAAAAGTTATTACTGTAGTTATTCGTCCCTGTGATGTCCTACGGGGTAGCGCATGCAAATTTGAAAACCGCATCTTCTACACAGATGTGCAAAAAGTCACCACGCAAAATTTATACGTTATCGAGGAAATGTTAAGGACAGAATCGGACAGAATTTCAAGTGGAGAGCAATGAATAATACAAGTTTTACTTAAATTTAAGCTTTTTTTTTATGGCCGTCTGAGTGCTGTCATTTCTGGTCTAAACAGAGATGCACCGTTAGAATCAACTATAGAGCAAAAATTATGTTTGTCAGAAATCGGCCTTGGGGATGGCATAACTCGATGTAGCCATGTACAACGTGTTCCTTTTCCACCATTCCCAGTATTTGTCTGCCAATTCTGCAATTCGCTAGCAATGGATATGAATGGCATTCTGGGCACAAATCAAGTGTCCCGTATGACACCGTCATAATTCAATATCGCCGCATCATCAGATATCTAAGCAATTACACAACTATCGGGGCTAGACCTTTATATATTGTTAAAAACCAACTCGCGGCTTTTTTTTTTTATTCGCTTAAACGCCACAACTTTAAATTTACCTGCTCTCCCCTGAGTCTCTTGGCCCTCTCTAAAGGGTGCATCAGGATCACCCTCCCAGCCATTAAACTGTCCTCGGAGATGGTACCCGTCTCCAGCGAAACAGTCCCGTCAGAGGCGGCCCGAGAGTCTACTCCGTCCTCGGTGCTGAGAGGATGCTGCATGAGTTGCGATGAACTCTGGGAGTCGGTTGCGCCCGAACCGGTAAAATCGGCCGTAACTGTGGTAGCGGCGACGCCGGAAGATGAGACAGACGGAGATACTCCCGGTGAGATCGAGAACGCCGGCATCGGTAGCGTATCGACGGTGCTTCCCGCAACCTCCGCCTTCTTCCTGACGTTATGGTCCTGCTTCTGACAGTGAATTTTTTGGAGCAGGTTTTTCAGTGTATCTGCATCGCAGAAAAATTAAGGACGTAAAATCAAAGAATTGCAGTATGTTTCTAAATTGAACTATTCTTGAATCATTAAATAGCAGTTTTGGTGCTCCGAGCTGGGGAAAAAATTCTTTGTTACATTTCTCGTTTGAGATGTTTTTGTTGACGTTATCTGGAATACTGAAAGACATTCAAGAGTCACCAGGTGTAATTCCAAGAGATGGGATGATCTTTCACGCAAGACAACTCAGGCTTACTAGGAGAAATTTGCAATGACTTTATAAATCAGATCATCTTCAAATATTTCTTCAAAAACTTCGGGTTCGACAAAGGAGGAAAGATAAGTAGAAAGACGGACCTTTCTTAGCCGGCACAGGTTTTCTCAGGTCCCCGTCCAAGCCTCGCACAAACCAAGTTTTTGGCTCTCTCTTGTCGGGTCTCTGGAACTCTTCCCCAGGGGTGTCCGAGGACACATCCAGGTCTCCCGTCACCTGGGGTAGGGTGGGCTCTAATACCAACTCAAGGTCTCCGACACAATCTGTTTACACAAAGGATAAGATATAGAATGAGATGTAAAGTATAGTGAGGATTGTTTACAAGAAAGAACATTATATAGTTCACCAAAGACAAATATTCTATTGTTCACCAAAGACAAATATTATTTAGTTCACCAAAGACAAATATTATTTAGTTCACCAAAGACAAATATTTTATAGTTCAGTTGTTCACCAAATAAATATTGTATAGTTCAGTAGTTCACCAAAGACAAATATTATATAGTTCAGTAGTTCACCAAAGACAAATATTATATAGTTCACCAAAGACA
>JAODAG010363067.1:0-19486 GCA_027574785.1 Orphnurgus asper
GTTGAGGTGTCTTATGGTAACTACTGACATACCTGTTGCGGTGTCTTGTGGTAACTACTGACATACCTGTGTGGGTGTCTTGTGGTAACTACTGACATACCTGTTGCGGTGTCTTGTGGTAACTACTAACATACCTGTTGAGGTGTCTTATGGTAACTAGTGACATACCTGTTGAGGTGTCTTATGGTAACTACTAACATACCTGTTGAGGTGTCTTGTGGTAAAACATAAGTCCGGATATCATTTCTGGCAGGGCCATCGGAATTTTGCTTAAGCGATCTGAGAAAGCAGACAGAAGTTTCTCAGCTTTCTCCTTCCAGTCTTCACGATTCAAGAGGCTGGCCAGACGAACTAGGTTTATAGCCGCGACAGAGTTACCGCTAGGCTCTGCACCATCCTGATCTAAAAGAAAAACACGTAAACCCCGATACGTCAAAGGTTACTTGGTTCCTTCAGGTAAAGCGAATTTGACGATACGAACATGCAACTGCAGGTCCAACAAGAATAAATATAGTCTGTCCACGAGACAGTGCTAAAATATTAATTTCCCAATTGATTCAACAGTACGTTATGAGATGACAATTTCAAGAGAATAAAGAGGTGGGGGAAGAATGCAGTAAAATAAATTCATCTGCTTTCTTTCGAGTAAAGAACACTAATACACACACAGGCTCCTCCTCTGCGGGGTTTAATCATCGA
This sequence comes from Orphnurgus asper, assembly GCA_027574785.1. Classification (NCBI taxonomy): domain Eukaryota; kingdom Metazoa; phylum Echinodermata; class Holothuroidea; order Elasipodida; family Deimatidae; genus Orphnurgus; species Orphnurgus asper. Next base: position 700 of record JAODAG010363067.1, read on the forward strand.
CGCAACGATGATACTACCTCCATATCACACTGGCCGATCCAGAGCGCTTACCTGAGAGGGAGAAATTCCAGAGTTGACTGATCTGTGTCCTGGGGGAGGGGGGGGGGGGGGTTTAAGGGCGCTTGAAATGGAAAATGGTGCTTTACATTGTGTCTTTTGAAGTAAATATGTGTTGAAATCAATTTGGCTCCTCCCTCACCAGGGTCCAGTCCTTGCCGCGTGTCAAGATGCTTATGGACGATGAAAATTTGGAAATTATAAAAGAGATTTAACCTTCTTTCAATCTCAGAAGAATTGAGCTGTCCTTTCCGGTGGCAGAGAAATACCCGGAAGTCTCTGAATCCCAGAATAACTCATCTTGCCTTTCCTGAAGCCGAACAGCAAACTCCAACCAGGACTGGTCGTATGAAGCCTCGTAGAGGTCTAGCAATGCGGAGATGATGAACGCATAGTCATCGATGAACCCCTGTATTGGTTGAGATCTACGAACGAACAAAAACAAGAAGAATATGGAATCGAGCCGACCAAAAAAAAGAGTTATACACAAAGAATACAAAATTCCTTTTCCACTCTCCGTGGTCTGGATCCTAGACATCTATAAAGAATTTAATCGAAAGAGAGTTACACAATGATTTTCTGACTCAACGACTGAAATGAAGAATGAAGGTTGAGGTAGGGTTCTAGTCATTTAGGTTATTCTTGGGAAGTACAAATCTGTCTTTCCACCAGCAGATTTCTGGATTTCTGTGGCTATTAAAAAATGCTGCAAGAAGTCAGACAATGGAATAAAAAATCTCAGCCTCTGACCTTGACCTCACTGGCCAATGAAGTGTATCCAGTGTCTCTTTCAATGGAGCACAAACTGAATAATCAATTCTTGACGTTATTGATAGCTCTCTGTAAAGTAATTGTGCTTGCAGCTCGATAAGCTGTTATAACAGTTGACGGAGATTGGTGGTCCTGGAGTGAAACACCATGTTACACTTTGGTTAAGTAAAGAACTTGATGACAAAGGATGAACATACATTATACAGTTTACAATTCCCCCAAACATTAATTTTCCACGTAGAATGATGCTTCGATGATATCAGCATTACAAACGTTTAGCATATGCTAAGTCCTTATTATACATGTCACACATAAAAATCACACTCTTGAAAGACACACTTATTAGTACGTCTTTAACATTGTCCAATAGTTATAGTTATGAGTTTTAATAACACTAGCCAATCACTTTACACTAACTCACGGCATGTAATTCTACTCATTTTGCTCACATTTGTTCAACACCCCCTTCCGGTCCCTTGTACGAGCTCCTCAACAGACACCCTGTGTTGACATCGAAGAGATTATCCTTTACAAATGTGGCAGCTTTTACTGCCCGCTCCAGGTATCTTGAGTCATTCAGCACTTGGGCGGTCCTGGACAGACCACAGATTATTAGCCCTTCAAAAACAAAACACAAACATGGAAGATAAAACTTGTTCAAGCCAAATAATTTTTCCCTTCAGCAAACATGCAAACTGTTTCCTCCCCTGCAATGTTCACATGGCAGCATATCTTCCTGCCCCTGAATGGCCGGATCAGGTTACATAACTGTGATGTCAATCGTAACTCCTTCATACACCACTGTCCAGGATGCTACTACAACCAATTATTTTCAAGCCAACTATGTGAGAAAAGAACAATTTTAAGACAACGGGTCTTGCCATCAACAGTCGTTAGTCTACAAAGTTTGTATAACATGAAGTTTGTGATATAACGTGTCTTGCGACAGATTATCACATCTTGTGTACCGAGTCTACCATGGCTGAGTTAGACTGGTCAGAGCGTTCATAAAAATAGGCAAGCCCCTTTAACTCCCCTCAAAATGCTTGCAAGCAGAGCTACAGAATCTGTATGAGCTACACAGAAAATTTGCATTGTTCTGGCCTTCTTGTATTTTCAACCCGAGGCTGGCTGAACTGTAGTCACAAGCAATGTGAGCAGGTCTTAGTGTACAAACACAACACACATGGTACTTTACTAGACTTAAAGCAAGTCTCTGTGTACAAACACAACATTCACAGGGAATTTACTAGACTTAAAGCAGGTCTCTGCGTACAAACAAAACATTGCAAGGTACCTTACGAGACTTAAGGCATGATTCTGGGTACAAACATAACGTTCACGGTACTTTACAAGACTTAAAGCAGGTCTCTGGGTACAAACAAACATTAATGCTACTTTTAGACTTAAAGCATGTCTCTAGGTACCAAACATAACTTAAAGCAGGTCTCTGGGTACAAAAACAAAACATTAATGCTACTTTGGATTTAAAGCATGTGTCTCGGTACAAACAAAAGATTCATGGTACTTAACAAGATTCAAAGCAGGTCTCTGAGTACAAACATTAATGCTACCATGCTTTCAGACTTAAAGCATGTCTTTGGGTACCAAACATAACTTTCATGGTACTTTACGAGACTTAAAGCATGTCTCTGGGTGCAAACAAAACAATCATGCATAAATGATAGCTTTGAAGCGAAACACAATGATACCGCATTCATTGTCAACAGTTGTCTTACCATTCCACGAAGCCAGCATCTTATCGTCAAGGTGTGGTTTGGGTCTCTTTTTCCTCGCTTCAAAGAGGAGATCTTTAGCTCTTTGAATTGCCACTCGTCCCTGCTCTGCAGTGATCTTGAATCTCCTGGCAGCCGCCTCAATTTCGTTTTGAACAATTAAAACGTTCTGATTCATCAGCTCATTATGAGGGTCCTGAAAAATTGATCAAATAAACTCCATGGCAATAACCAATAACTGGGTAGATTGCACTATTTTGTCTTAAATAATTTACTGAACAATTTTGATGGACTGTTTGTAGGAAACCCAACAGCTGATCTATCGTTATTTTAAGTGCCACTAATACGTTTAGTCTCGTGTTTATGTGCATGTGTGTTGGCAATGCTCATATTTCGATGGGCCATTTTCAAAACAGCAACAGTTGGGTTTACCAATATATTTTAACGGCTGAACAAAATTGTGTTGTACTCAATTAATGACTCCAAGCGTAGTTTTGGGACGTTATCATCAAAGGGACCAATTTCACTGCACATGTTGCAATACTACCAAATCCATGCGTGACAGTGTCTTCATATATAGCTTAATGTTATTTCACTTTTTACGAGCTTCTAGATTCTTCAAACTGAATAAATATGAAGTCAACATCATTTGTTGTTGTCGTGCTTCACCTGTTCAAAATGCATCACACTGTACCATTCGATACAATCATCATTAAAGTTGAACGTTCCACTGATGATGGCTAAATCACAAAAGTTGAGTACAGTACCTCGGATCAAATAAAACAGATTAAGGGGTGCACAAATCTAAGGGTCATAGTTCGACCCTTCATGATGAACACTGTCTGGAGTAGGTAATGAGTCACACTTGAGTGCACTAATCCCCTCTGGTGGAAGGATCCTTAGGTTTTGTGCGCTGTCCCTAACGTGAAGCCAGGACGTTTCAGCCTCTTACCTGCTCAAAGCTCACGTTCCCTCCCGCTTTCACATCAAAATGGCTGCAGAACACATCTGACAGGCTGACGTCTGTGCCTTCTAACTTGTCGGCCAAAACTTCTTTGACTTCCTTCTCAGTCCAGACACAGAAAGCGCCCTCTTTTTTTTCCTCTGCATCGTGGGAGGAGAGAGAATCTGCATCTTCCGCACTGTAAAACCCACCAGACTATACACAACAAAATGAAACACAGAGAATTACCAGTAGCATTTAGCCAGCTGGACTTGCAATCGAAGGAAGTTGGCTTGTAAACAAGCGCGGGCACAATGCCATCCTTCATCACTCACAGTCACCGAAGTCTGGTCAAAGTGACAAAAAAGTGCTTCTCAAATCCTAGTCTTGAATCAAACTCTTGACCTCTGGGCAAACGAGTGCCAATGACACATTCTTACACATATAGAATTGCTTGCTCTATCTGTGAATGTATCAAGGACAGTTAGAACCCAGCTACTGTCATGGACCATCGGCTAACGTCACTGACCAAAGTTAAACTCTTTTGATATAAATTATAAACATCAATAGGTAAGTACAAAACCATTTCAAAGAGCGGCAACATTTTATATGCACAGGAAAATTGCGTCATCAGGAATAGTGACATTACATATGTGACATGCACGGTAAAAAGAGACGAGTCCAAAAACAAAACAACATCGCAGAAGAATTATTACCTCATCGCTGAGATCTCTGCATACATATTGAATTATCTCCTTGGCGACCCCAGAGAAAAACTTGTCTTTGGTGATCTGTTGCAATTAAAGTATAAGCCAAACAAGTGAAGTAAATAAAAACAACATTCAAGATTAAAATTTAATTTTCATCAGCCCTTTACTTTTTCTCAAGAGAATGTGAATATCACATTTTTGGTTTACAATGACAATGTTGCTGACTCCAAATCCAAGAAATTTGAAATAAGCTTTAAAAGACACAACTTTGGCTTAGACTTAAGATGACCTTGCAGCTGGAAAATATAATTTGAAGTAGCTAGGTTACATTTTAAGCTGTATCACATAAAGATGTCATTCTTCAACATTCCTCCTACCAATGTTTGGAGTCAGAAAATTTCATACTTTCGCATGTTAAAACAGATATATTTATATTGTACGCAAGAGCACTTGCTACAGCTTTACCTGGTAGGCTGTGATGTAGGCGGACACCAGTTGTCCCTGATCGTACAGCATCTTTTCAAAGTGTGGAACGTGCCAGACTCTATCCGTAGAATACCTATGGAAGCCCTGTCGGTCACAACAGAAATTATTAATCAGAAGTCTGCAATTTAAAGGAGTCTAATTCTGGAAAATAGCTACGGCAGTGAAAGTGTCAGTCAACACACAGAACGTATGACAAAGCCCAACGGCCAATCACAACCAACATCGGGCAATTATTCAAACCAGTGAGAGAAAAAAGATGATGTCTAGAAATTCCCAAAAACGTTGTTTGATCGAGAAAAGACAAAAGCGTCGCTACACCGAATCTTCGCTGTGAATTAATTACTTGTGTCCACACCTGACTGACATGATCGTACACGCCTCCCTTAGCCATCATACGCATCGTATGGAGACACATCTCCAGTGCTTTCTTGCCCTCGTTGGTTTCCTTATGACAACTGTGGTACCGCAGCAGAAAGGAAAGCAAAACTGGAAAATGAAATATAAGCAAATTGTAAAAAAGTTCTGTAGAGACAGATTCATATCCATTTTCTAATAGTGAAAGATCAACTCAGGTGTACAATCAACGAGGTGCACAAAACTAATTGGTTGACTCTTGCAAGTCAAAGACATCTATTTACTTACATTTGCTAATAAAAACTGGAATAATTTGTGAAGGTAGTCTCCAGGAATTACTGCCTCTCTGGCAGTGAGGTTTGTTAATCCACCTGATTGGTCCATTGGTGTACTGTGTCTAATTATTGGTCTTTACTGGTCCTTTGATGAACTGGGTCTAATTATTAGTCTATACTTCTGCATAATTGTCAGTCTTTATCATATCACAAAGGCTGGAGGTGAGGAAATCCCTTCCATTTGCAGTTTCCAACAAATTTTAAAAACACTGAAGAAATCCAGAAAATATAAACTGTACCTGGCTGTGGGAACTTAGGAGCATCACCAAAACCTCCAAATTCAGAATCGTAGGAGTCCAAGAGCTGTCCGTAACACTTGTTCGCAATGTCAAGCCCAGGCAGACCAGCATTCGAACTCGGCAGTTGGGTGGCTCTCATAAGAGTATCGATTATCATGGTTCCTTTCTGGTTCAGCTGTTCTCTCTGTTCCTGCCACTGTAAATAAGAATTTTTATTTAATTTTTCAAACAGTACACAACAGTTTATAAATCGATACTGCAATGCACATGTCCAAGCAGAACACAAGCAGTTTATAAATCTATGCCATACTATTTGTCCGCATTCAGTATAGTATAACATAATGGTTTAAATATCAATACCATAATACACATGTCCAAACAGAACGCAACATAACGCATGTCCACACAGAACATAACAGTTCAAATATAAATACCACAATACACATGTCCAAACAGAATGCAACATAATGTATGTCCACACAGAACATAACAGTTCAAATATAAATACCACGATACACATGTCCAAACAGAACGCAACATTTCATATCAGCTACCTGTTTCGCTAATAACGTCAAGATGGTTCCAAAGCCAGGGCGACCATACCTATCAGTCGGAGGGAAGTAAGTCGCACCGACCACAGGCTTGAGGTCAGGGGTCAACCATACACTCATGGGCCATCCACCACCACCTGATGTAGCCTGTGAGAATAGAAAGCATTGGAGACAAGGAAAGATTTAACAATCATGAATGGGCCAGAAGCTTGTAAAAAGTTGCTGATGTATGAAAATGGAAAATGGGAGAGACCTCATATGACTAATTGTTAGGGTCATGGTTCGATCAACAATCTTTATACAGGTGTACAGTAGAAAATAAAGTGAATAAAGGAATTTTATTATTGTGAAAGCGTGCATGGAGTAAAACAGCTTACTTCGGGGATATGAAATGTGTCAATTAGGCATGCACCTAACTAGTATGTAGCTAATAAAACATTTTATTTAAATACAATTTCTAACTCTGTGCAGGTACTTTTGTTTATTTAGCATCATCATTCATACCTTTTAAAAGTAGGGCTTCCAGCACGTTGCAGGGGAGAATTCTAGTAACCTTTCATTTGCAGCCACTGATGCTATAAATTACCTTATTTTACACATTTACAGATGGCACGTCCACAGTTGTCACGTATGCTACGTCACATATTGCCACCATCGCAAACGACAATGCTTTATACCTACACAAAATGTACAGTGTATGTTGTGAAAACCCGAGAGGAACAACGGCCCGTGATATGCCAAAAATTGACGGCACTACACTCTATTTGTGATGAAATTCTATAAATACCGAGCGTTAATCGGGTATTGTCGATGGGTTAGGGAGATAATAAAAAATGCGGGGGTGGGGTATGTTGGGGTTAGAGTTTAAAAGGGAAAAAAAAATTGGGAAAAAATTAATAAAAATAAAATACACATTCAGTATAATACTGGCTCAACGTATAAAACACTCTCCCAATTTTTAAAACAAGTCCAGTAGTACTGTTGATTTTTTGTCCATTAGCTTCAAGGAACCTTGGTGGCTAGAGTGATTCCATGGTCTAATTTTGTTATCTCAACTTCATCCGTTTGTTAATACTAAAAAGTATAACCATTACAAACTTATGCGACAAACCGTTTGTCATACTTTGATCTTCTTCAGTGACGACAAGTTATTTCACGGAGCAAAGTACTTTGAAATTACGGCGGCCATACGGTTTCGATTAGGACCAACCTGCACGAAAGTCATGTAAACTCGGTCGACGTCAGGTCGCTCTTCTCTGTCGACCTTGATGTTCACGAAATGTTCGTTCATCAGTTTCCCGATGTCTGGATTTTCAAACGACTCCCGCTCCATCACGTGGCACCAATGACAAGTAGAATAGCCGACTGAAGTAAGACAGAACGAGAAAAAGAAATGAAAATAAGAATGACTTAGAAATATCCATAACAGGTCCGAGTCAAAATCTTCATCTGGACTGCTGAGGTTAGTGCTAACGTTAGTGCTGATATCGGTTCTGGCCGACATTCAAATCACAACATAGGCCGATATCCGATATTGTAAATGGTCATAATTATCGGATGTGTTCAGATCATCATTATTCATTGTTACTCTCAACGCAATTACATGGAATATTTCAAGTGAACCTGAAACATGACAGCCACAGCTTTAACTTTTTACCACGTATAACATGTCTTTCATTCTATGCGTAAACTAGTATAAGCAACTTTTAGCATACTACTTGTGTTTGCGTTCTGTACAATTATTTCTAGGAAATTCAAACTTACTATTCCCGATTTGTACAATGGGTTTTTTATTTTGGGGTTTTGTATTTATTCCGTATAGGTGCAGTCACATAGGCTTAAATCCCTTATTTACTTTTGCCCCGAGCGTGAAGAATGGAGTAGGATCGAAGTAGGATCCAAAATAATCTTGCAATTACGAGCAGAATCTATGGTAATAAGAACATTATTTCACGTGATAAAATGATATAATATCCCACTGCAACATGTGACGAAAACACGCCGCAGTAGGATCGAAGTAGGGTCCAAAATAATCTTACAATTAGGAGTGGAAGTTATGTTAATGTTATAAACATCGATGCTGTATCGTTTTCCGCATAGGCCAGACCTGCCAGTAACATGTGTACATACCTTCTGCGCCCACATTGTTTGTCCATAGACACTCTTTAGGGTCGGTCAGAGTTTTGTATCATATTTCATGATCGGAACGCCAATCTTCCAATATTGCTTTTAATGTCAACTACGACACTCTAACGTTAGCCTATACAGTAGCCTATATAAATTGGTACATTGCAATGTTCTTGATAAACAAACAGCACATGATCGCTAAGCAAACGTGATCGGTTACTGTTATTGGTATTCTCAATAACGTCCGAAATAATATCACACTGCCACATGTGACGAAACATGCCAATGACGGCCTGTGTTTTCTCCCGCTAGAATGCCACGTGTTTGTAATACATTCAAGCGGGGAATTCCGGCCCGCTAAATTTGATACAGATCACGAAACACATTGTTTGTAACATTGTTTGTAAGGAATAATTTCGGGGGTTATCCTGTCTTTGGCAGTTAATAAATATTATTTGACTACTGTATGACCCTAGTTCGCACGAATCTAAGACAAAATATTTAATATATTTAGTATAGGCTGATGGGAAGTTCAATATTGGTTGGAGACTATAGGCAATGAGTACAAATCTTGCCGATACCGATATTCAACCGATAATGCCAATATCGGCCGATACCAATATTGAAAACCAATAATCAGCCCAACACTATCTAAAGTACCTGTTTACAGCTCTGTGTCTCTGTTTTGAGATTGGGAAAACAATGTTAAAGAGGAAAAGGTTAAGTATCCAGATATGAGTTCCTTCAAACACAAGCTGACTGGGAACAACAACGGATTTGTAAGTTCCTAATCAAATTACTTCAAATGGCTTATGTTCATTCTCTCAAGAGATTTTCTTTCAAAATTTCTTTCTTTTTTAAATCACCACACTAATTGTTGTCTTGCTTCCTGCATTAGAACTGCCAGCGCTAACCATCTAGTAATAAAATCGTGACACAGTTCAGACCCGAGCAATTATCCAAGGAACCACTCGTAGAAACATTAAGAAAATTGGCTGGCAGTTTTACCTGAGAGAAATATTAATTTGTTTTCCTTCTTGGCTTTATCAAATGCCTCCTCACCCCAGGGGTACCTAAAAACAATGGATTCAAAATAATGTAGTGTTAGCTCTCTCTGTCTCTTTCTTGTTACTACAGTAGTAACTCAACCTTCACTGAATGTACCAGGAAGAATGTTTGAAAATTGAATAGATGACTAATTTCCAAGGAAACTAATTGTAATGTAGAAATAACAACTCTGCAGCCCTCATTTGACATTGGTGCAATATTTGAATGTGTACTACATTACACTACAGTCAATTTCAAAGGAGAGTAGTCATCAATTTTCTAAGTATTGTCATGATTGTGTGTATTTTTTCTTCTTTAATCATTAGTTGACAAACTGTTCTTCAAAAACTCATTTTAAGTTAATTGATATTTATTACAGTATAGATGAGTACATATTCTTCAATCCTACCAGAAAAAATGTGCAACTGTTTAAAATTGGTTATAGTAATTAAAAGAAGCTAATTGCTAAGTACCTGAAAACACTAAAGCTAAGAGGCAAAAGAAGATATTTGTCTGTCCTTCATAGTAAACTTTCTGTTTAAATTCTCTGTTTAAAGGTGTACATATGAGAGAAATTGATTGTGTGTTTGTATATGTATGTGCGGGTGTATATATATGTATGTGTAAAAGGTGAGGGTGCAACGTATAGGTATAGTAGGGCTGTTAACTATAGTATAGTATGGTGCACACTGTCTTTTGTCCATGTAGCTTAAAAAAAATTCCTAATTCTAAAACTTGTGTACAACTTTTTGTTTACATTTACTGTAATATGCTCACTTGAATTAAAAAGTGAAATAAAAGATAACTGAATCGAGGAAGTATTTTCTCACCAGTCCATGTAGCTTAAAAAAAATTCCACTCAATAATCATTAATCTCAAATCCCTAATTCTAAAACCTGTGTACAACTTTTTGTTTACATTTACAGTAATATGCTCACTTGAACAGTGAAATAAATGATAACTGAATCGAGGAAGTATTTTCTCACCAGTCGACCGGATTGTGTGCATGCTGTAATAGGTACGGTGACCTCTCCTTAGCCAAGCGGTTAGTGAACTTGTGTCCACTTGCCATCGTCCTGAAAAAGAAAAGTGGATAAACATTGGAGGCCCCAAATTGTACACTTTTGCAGTAACAGACAGATTCGAAGCTGTAATTTGAAGCATTACTTAAGTGTTCTGTTGTGTTCAGAGGGATTAAAATCATTTGAAAATAACACAGAAAAATATTTCAATCTTCTTCCCAAAAACATCACTGCAGAAAATGGCGTGTACTAAGGCACGGAACCAGGAGGGCACATGCCCGGTCCACTTTTAGTTTGCAGATTACTGAATTTGATATGACATTTCGTAGTTCAGTTGGTAGTACTATATCAGAGAACAAATGCTTAATTAACCTTTGGCTGTATAGGAATTATATCCCTAGAATTTGTGAAGTGTTTCCAAGAAAGTTACACATCCTTTAAAACCATAGTACAAACTGAATGACGCAGTAACTTTGACCATCAGTAATGAACTTTGATGAATTACATGTACAGCAAGTATACTAAATGTAGAAATATCGGTGTTTTTCTGACAGTACCTTACGAAGTGACCACTGGTTAGTGTAAGATGTTGAGTTCTACTTCTAGTAATACTTCTGAAAGTATTACTAAAGAGCGAAAACATCAGGTATCTGCAGAGAAAAGATTAAATGCAACTGAAGGTTTAAGTTACTATACTCTGGTCAATACAGTAGGCTAAGTTAAAACATAACACATAGCAGAGGTTGGGCTTTATATACAGCAACAAGTCGCCAACATAACTTGTAGCAGAAGTTGAGCCTTATTAGTTACTTATGAGAGATATCAGTCCTACCAGTTCCATCTAAGTTCTTGAAAAGCATGGTCACTCCGTATTCAACGGATACTTTTGCCAAGAACCTATTCCTATACACATACTACATTAAGTTGCTAAATCTGGTTTTAGAGCAAAACCACTCTTTTGAAACTCCCTTGATTAAATTTATTGATAACTGGATGAAAGCCAATTGATGAGGGTAATTTTAGGATCTGTCTTTGTTGATCTTAGCAAAGAATTTGAATTGGTTGATCATGATATTCCATTACATGAGCTACAGATCTGTCTAGAAGACAGTAGTGTACCTACAGTACGTGAAAAGAGTTCTTTCTACTCCAATGAATGTTACCTAAGGTGTTCAGCCACAGGAGACCATTCTTGCATGTTCCTTTGCTTTTCCTTATTGATATCAATGATATGGATCTAACCCTTATACTTGCAGCCACTGTGCTGCTGACATGTATGCTGATGGTATGACTTTCTATGTATAAGGGGCCTATGAGGCTTCCTAACCCCTTAATATACTAAATACTAGTAGTAGTACTGGTAATTAGATTCTAACTAGTATTGAGTAGTACTAGTAGTAGTACTACTAGTAGTACTACTGTAGTAGTACTAGCCTAGTACTACTAGTAGTAAAGTAGTACTACTACTAGTACTAGCACGAGTAGTATTATGTTATTGTTAAAGTTTATTTGTAAGCATTGAAACCTTTGTATTTTACTGGTTTAACTTAACAGAGACCTTACCCTCTTTTCAATGTTGAGTAAATAAATAATTAAGTATATAATTAATAGGTAATAAAATTGTTTTCTCGTGGAACTCATACCTATACTATAGTTAGCAATAGAGCAATGGTCAAAAGTACCCACAAATTGTTACGACTACGAATGAAAGTGTTAACAATTGACGTAAAAAGTACTAACACAGTTAATTTCAGGAGACATGGACAACCTAAGCGATGAACGAATCTCACCCGTCGCCTCTATTCTAAATCGCAACAACTTTCAATCATGTTGGAGAATGTTCTTCGCAAATTAGGCCTCGATTGGCTAACCGCACAGGGCAAAGTGAGAGGGGGAATGATTCTATGGAAAGCCAAAACGGGTTAAAATTTGGCTAAATGCATAAACACTAAAAAAGCCGTTATTTGACAACTTCATGCCACAATAACGACCAACGCATTGTTTTGTTATGTAGTCAAATATTGCCCCTCTCTCCTACATAACCTCGCCGTTCATATACTCAACGATATTCAACCGATATAGTGCCCTCTCAGACAAATCCGTTATTCACTTACCGCAAACTTCGACGTTTCATCACCCTTCAAATCTGTTTTTCTTCTCCAAACCGTGTATACTCTATACTCACTCCGCAACACTTTCCTAAGTTTGAGTTTTCAGGCAAATTCCTGTTATTTGATATTGGCCCATATATACTGTTATTTACTTCGTTTTCTTTTTTTTATCTGGCAAACCTGTTTATGATATCACACCCGATCCGAATTCCAACATATACTCTACAACATAAAAGGTATAATAATCTATGCTAACCTACCGTAGAAGAATTCACCTCGAATTTGTTTTGGCATTTTTTTTCCGCTTTCATTTCCATTTACCGCTAATTGTGGTGCATACCACAAGTTGTGATAAGTGATGTTCAAGAACTTGGAAGGAGAACAATATGATATGATCATCGTAGCTTTGAGTGCTAGAAAAAAAAAACTGGTAAACAACCCTGCATCACTTAAGGACTCACTGACGGCGGCCTTCAAAGCTGGAATGATAACTTTCGAATTTATTGTGCATGGATTCAATGGATCGTCAATTCCCCCTGCCCCGGCCAATTATAGAAAACTGCTAGGCAGAAACGTAGTATATTTTTCACTTTAAGACTAAGTTCGTTTCAGTAGAGAAATCAATGTATTCATGCCAGCTAACAAACAAGCCAAAGCCTCATCGGCGGTCGATCTGTCTCACGTCAGGACAAGTGTCGCAGGGTGGGGGGGGGGTGGTGATACCGGGGTGGGCCATTCGCGGTCGTGCATGGCTCTTATTGTCTTTCCGGGGTCTTTATAGTCGCTTACAGAGTCCGCTGCTGAAAACGTACTTTCAAGTTTCATTCTTTCAAGTTAGGTCAGCATCATGATTTCTACTGTGAAAACGGAAGTTTAAACAGTTTCGCTTCCATTTTGTTTTTCCTAATAATACATAATGTTCCTTACATTCCACCGTCTGACGGTCGCATCGCTTGTGGACCGACGGGCCCCGCGGGATGCAACCACATCCACAGCTGTGTCATCAACAAACGCGCGAACCTCTCCAAATGATTCATAATCTACTTCCAAAATACTTACCCCCAAGTTGAGATTCAAGAAAACAAACTTCCGTCGGAATTATGTTATTACCAGGCAAGCATTCCTGCAGGGAAACTCAACAGCAGACAGAAATATAGCCTCGGGTCACCGACTGTGCCACCTATGACGTGTCACTGGTCCTATATTTAGTCGTCCTGGAAGTATTTCTCTCAATGAAGACTTTTGGAAAAACCAGTTGATGTAAAATAATGGGAACCAAAGCCGAACAGTTAGATCGTGGGCCAAAAGCAGTCAGATCGTGGGCAAAATCAGAGACTCACGCCCTCACTGATCCAACCCTATACAACCTTTCTATTATCCATTACATGGTTCATTTGTTCAATAATTACAGGTATTCCAAAGTCAATAATAAATTCCTTCGAAGTAACGTAATGCGCTTAATCTAGTCATTTCGTGGAATGAATTCCATTCGTTACGTCGTATGTTATGTTTTATAATTCCGTGTAGGCTACATGTGTGTGCACATGCCGTGACTCAATTTCGTTGGTACGGTTACAATCATGGAGGATGACTATTGTAAAGGGTGAGTAAATTCAAGTAACCCCTTGAAATAAACACCAGCGTAGCTGTAATAAATAGTGAGCTCGTCGTTCCAACACACGACGAACATTTAGTGATATACAATACAACACGTGACCATCACCGAAGAAGCTATGAGTTTGCGGTCAATGAAGTCATTTTGTGGATGATATAAAATAAATAAATTTCGAAAATCAAAATATCACAAATTTACTTTTCTTACGCAATTGCTTGGCAATACACACACACCATAGAAGAAATAAAATAATCTATGACACACTATGACAGTTAGTTTGGTAAACAGCTTTGCCGCAACTTGGGGAGAAATCTACGGAAGCCGCAAGACTACGGGAGCGAAGGTGGGAGCTTTTCTGTCGCAAAAGATACTTGAACATAATATTGTGGGGATGCTCCGAGGTTACACCACGTCTTACGTTTCAATTAATCACTTGTTGAAGAGCCTAGAAAATTATTAATAACAGTTTTACCGTACTAACTTTTATGTAAACCATACGTAACCTTGTCTGTCCATGCAATCATAGCAAGTGAAAATACTTTTTTGAAAATACTTTTTTGAACATGCAGTCAGTCAGCCTTTAGTTTATTTGATATGGTTAAAGGTCACATGGAACAAAATGTATTATACGAAATCATCATTAATTACTAATGTGGAATTGACGAAGTACAGACGGAATGGAATGTTGGAAGACACAGTAATCTCTACAGGCCTGACTTGTTGCGAGTGAATTCTAATTTTCATCATGCAGAATAATCATTGTATCCATAGCAACGGCATCCGTTACAACCGCCCTGCGTTTAGACATATAATGTATAATACCGTAAGCATTCTTTTGCGCATATTGACCCTTATTGACCTTATAACCCTTGACCTAAATTATATCAAAAATTGTCCCTGGGTATCCTGTACAGTTGGACACTCCCATCCTCCATACGAAGATAAAGAATATGCGTTCACTAAATATTATGCTCGTGCATGATAGAAAACTTTAAAAACCCCAGTTTTGAGCGTTGAAAGACAATCATCGTATTTCGAGATTCTGTTTGGTTGAGCAAATTATAGAACAAAAGTGCGTGTCTTTCCTGTTAACCAATCACATCAAGTCTTATATTGCAAGAACCATGATTTTGTCTAGTTTTATGTAGAATGCGAACTAAATCGATTGACCCAGTGACGATGACTTGCTATTGAATTGATTGCAATAACTCCTTCAGTTTGATTAACTTTAGATAAATTTTCCATTGACAATTTGGAATTTTACTAAATAGTGGATGTTTTTCTCTCAAAAGTGCGTATTTTTCCGAAGCAGGAAATGATATAAAATTAATAACAAGTGTCATTCGAAAGCAGACTATTTAATCTTTAGAATGTCTTGCGGACATATTCGAATTGCCAGGCCACTGTCCAGCAATGGTTGAAGTAGTTTAAAGGATGGCATAATTTGTTAATGGAGTTATTTACTGTGTTAAAGGCTGTGGTTTGATAGCTGTTGAGCAGATGCGCGCAAGTTTCCCATATATGCGTTATGTTTGCTACAGTTAGACCCCCCCCCACACACACACATACCAACCCACTCCTACCCCACACATCCACATACAAAATGGATTTAACCCCCATGAATTTACAGACGTACCGTAATTTCCGTAAAACATGTACACGATGAATGCTTACCAAATATTGGCGCAGGCTAATCTAACCTGGTTTGGTCCTAAATTCAGCAGAGTACACTGTTGATAAGAGAAAGGAACGCATGCCGAGAAAGATGAAGCATGAAATGTCAGTCTTTCACCGACTTTCACCGTAATTCGTAAAACGCTTATTGGATTTACTAACTAAAAGGCTTGCGATATATCTGCAATGTCCTCTCTCCACCGGGAGTGACAAGCAATTTCTATTTTATTCAATCATCTCCGCGTTGAAGACTTAATTTATTACACCTGTTGTGGGGAATCAGTCAGTTATAATTTGTTTTACCCCCAAGAAGAAGGAAACCCGTCACGGATTATAGAGGAAGCGACAAGGATGAGTTCTTCCCCGCTCTTGAACTCGTTGGCAACGGTTTTTTTTCTAAAAGAAAAGGTCGGTTGAGCAGGTCAAACGAAAGGCATGAGATTCGGCTTCTTTGAATATAAGACATCGACCCCCCCCCCACAACAAATATACAGCCTATATAAATGAATAAAAACAAGTGTGATCAAATCAGGCCCACGTAATAGGTAGGCTATATATACCTTGATTGGAGTATAACCGCACAGGACGAGGAAGTAAATAACTTATGTGGTTAGGCATGTACCACTGCAGACCACCTTCCACCCGCTGCTCCCTTTAAAACGAAGGAGGCATTTATCAACTTATAATATGTAGGCCACAGCAACAAACGATTCCAAAACTGCATAATAGCAAACGTCACCACAATTACCCAGACTATTAATTATAGTGGTTTTCAGTTTCCTGGGGGATCATATGAGAGATGACTTGAAGCATGTCTAACAAGACGTCACAAGCGCCACCACTTCTATTTGTTACTTTATTTTCTACATTCATCTTGTTTTCCTATTTCCAAATATTGTTAGAAATGTTCTCTCTCGTAATATGACTGGGTTGGTATACACAAATATTTCATAGCAATAGTATAAATTTCAAATTACTGTTCATTGAAAGCGGTCTCAAGAATGGAATTGGATTCTTAAAAGACGTTTTATTCGTCACTGATTTCCTTATCGAAGGACATGATTAAAATTGCAAAAGATTTCCTAAAATCAGCTGTCTGAGTTGAGATGTGCGGCAAAAAAAAAGCCTACATGAGTTAAACAGCCGTTTTCATATCACACACTGCTGACTGGCTTTTGATCACTGGATTCATTATACGGATTACACTTATGTTTATTTTCTTTTAACCACGAGTAGCCGAAGTAAAAGTCGCTGTGTATAAGGTATACACAGATGGTGTTGTACGACGAGTTCCACAAATTACTAAAAAAAAAAAAAATCTGTTGGACGACAGAGCCATGAATATAAATAAAGGGATATATATCCTACACCCTGCAGATCGTGTAGCGTAAACCTATATCTTAAACATCGATAAGGTTTCCCCAGATATATCTTACTATTTCTAATTATCCGCCCGTAGTCGCCTTTGGTTTAGTAAGTCGTATTGGGCTGATATAATCTTCTGGCAAGCCTTCCTCGCCGGCACGTTATCCTCGTTGACAGCCCAGACGTATACGTTATACCTAATAGATATACCCCCACCAAGAACTTAGAGGCAGTATATTTAACAAATCCCCGAAATTGTTTTTAACACCGACCCGAGGTTTTTGATTTCTCAATCAGAGAAGAAGAAGAAAAAAAAAACGGTCTTCAAAAGCGGCGTCCATCTATGACTTGTCAGAGCGGACCTCAACTTGGATCGACGAAAGAGACCCGGTTTGACGAAACCAATTATCTGGTTCAGCGCCCGGGGTTCAGTGGCGCTCTTTGTTCCCGTTTCCCGGATTCAAAACGAAGCATTGACATTTTGACCCTTGTTAACCTACTTTATAAAATATACGGGGCATTTCTCATTCGTATAGGGTTCGCGGTGAACGGCCGCCGACTTTCTTCACACCAACATGAAACTCTGGGGGT
Source organism: Orphnurgus asper (assembly GCA_027574785.1). Taxonomy (NCBI): domain Eukaryota; kingdom Metazoa; phylum Echinodermata; class Holothuroidea; order Elasipodida; family Deimatidae; genus Orphnurgus; species Orphnurgus asper. The sequence continues at coordinate 18,434 of JAODAG010363067.1, forward strand.
AACGGATCAGCTTTAAATTAAGACAGAGTCCTAGTCTACTGATTGCACCGGGACAAGAGGTCACATGATGCAGTCTCCAGAGCAGGCTTCTTCGATTAAATTTTGATGAAGTGCCACTTGGTGAAATTATTGACAAATATTGCTGCCAGTGATCTGTGTCCTGGGCCTGGGGACGGAGGGGAATAAGGTGAGGGAATGTACCTCTCCCCCTTTTGAATTTTTTGTTTTGTTTTGGAAGGGGCTCAGATGCAAAATGGTGGTAACCTTTTCACATTTTTTAACTAAACTTTGCGTACAAAAGGCATTTTAGTGAAGGGGAACTTTCGAAAAATCTCGGAAGGGGGAATGTGCATTAGATTTTATATATTTGTTATTCTTACGTTACGTTGACACCTTGTTTACAGGTCAACCTCACACATTGGGCCGGGAAGACCTGCCTCCTCATAACCGCGGTGCCTCGGGCGGTCATTTCATTCGGAAACATCTAGGTTACGAATAAATTTTCGGACACCTCCCGCTAAGGATGTCTCGTCTTACCGGTTGATCGACCAACAGACCCGTAACCGCTAAGTGCATCATCTAACGCTGCTGGTGGCGGGTGAGCGAACTCGCCGGCCGGCACGTTTAAATGTTGTCGGTCGCCTTATCTCCCGTAAGGCAACCGGGGCGGTTACGACGATTGGAGACGTACGTCTCCCCCTTCTCGTGTTAATTATTTGCAGCACCCACTGCACTGTCTATGATGAGACGGGTGGAAATAGTGGGGAGGGAGGAGAGTTCGTTCAGAGCAGCGACGTACTCCTCCTTCTCTTCCCGTCAGGAAACTGAAACAGAAAACTTGTTTAATGTGGAGGTCCGTCGATGTGGCGGATAGGCGCCAGGCGCCTCAAGATCCAAGTTATGGTCGCCTCTGACACTGGCGGCGGAAAACACACGCGCAATCAGCTGCTTCCTGTAACAATACAAAATCTCCCCCCCCCCCCGGTTTTTTCCGAGGGCGCTAGGTGAGTTTCTCTTCTCCCGACTGTACTGTAGGTTCGTTACATAGAGTGT
>JAODAG010363177.1:4703-19483 GCA_027574785.1 Orphnurgus asper
ACTTTCTCTTGTTCCCAAAGCATACTTATACATACTCATAATATGTATGTTATGAATGATATGATGCAAGTGGAGCTGATGTAATCAGACAGAGGATACTCACACTTTCTCTTGTTCCCAAAGCATACTTATACATACTCATAATATGTATGTTATGAATGATATGATGCAAGTGGAGCTTATGCCATCAGACAGAGGATACTCACACTTTCTCTTGTTTCCAAAGCGCATCAGATGACTTATTTCTTGCGTACTGGTGGCACTTGCAGGATAAACTGGATGTATCGACCCCTTCATATAGAATCTGCACTTTTTGCCGTTGTGGAAACCTTCGGGATAATATGTCCATTCGGTAGCCAACCTCGGGTACTTGTCTGTTGTAGAAAATTGAAGGGAAAAGACTGTCATAAATTACCAACGAACCGCATGGTAATGTCATAAACAAGTCATGAAGAACAAATTAAGTTAATCCCTTAATTGAGAAGAGACAAATATTGCTGATTAAGTATCTTGGTTCTGTAAGATAGACTCATAGCAGGGACATTTTCGATCCCAGTATCAAAATATATTTGTTTGTAACATATTGAATGGAATTTTGTCAAAGTCAATCAATTAGTTATCAATACCTTAAAGATCACCTGGGTCATTCTAGCTGCTAGACAGTGACATTAACGACCACTTCCATACAAAAAGGGAAATGATAACATTTATAAGGGAAGACTGTCATCATGTAAGAGTCCTAGATGGAAAAGCAAACTTGTACGTCAAGACAAGACTGACCTGGATAGCATCTTATTCGTGGCATGGAGAGTGTCGCTCTATGCTCAGCGAGTTCAGTTGGTTCGGGAATTCTCCTCACTCTAGAAACCCAGTCCAGCTGGCCTTTCCTTTAAAGATTAAAAAAATACACCAAGCATCAAGATAATGATCAAAGTTATTATGCAATTGATTCTCGCATCACGGCAAACCGTTTCTTCATTCCACACTTTGCTGCTGAGGCTGAGAGTACAATAATTTTGATGGTCCATAAAATCTTGGAAATCTGGCCCTTCACACGCAAGATCAGACTGCAGCGTCCAAGAACAGTGTCACGGAGTAGAACCACCCCTTCTCCCTTCTCACAGTACATACATGTAAACCTAAGTATAGTTAATACTGTAGTAGGTTCAACACACGTTCAAATTATGCACTTTATCTGTAAGAAATATAATTCAAGGGTATACTATAATACGTAATTGGTTCAAATAATAATAATGCATATTCTTGCATGAAAAGGTTTCAATAAAGATGGATTGGCTCAGAAATTCTACAGGTTATATGTACTATTGTACATATATGTTGATTCAGATACAACTAACCATTTGCAATTTCAATTCAAAATTTCAATTCAATATTTCAATTCAAAATTTCAATTCAAAATTTCAATTCAAAATTTAAATTTCGAGTTCACTTGCTGGCCACGACCGCTGGTCTGGCTCACGACTGCTGAACCTAGACTATAACTGACCTAGATCTTTTGGTGATCTTTTGCACATTTTTAAAATTGTCCATGGTTCTGCTAAGCTGATGTTTCATGATTTTTTTCAATTGGTCGCACAATATATCGTACCAGAGGTCATACACTTAAGCTCCGCAAGTATTTTTTCCCACGTTAGATAGCAGAAAGTACTTCTTTTCGAAGAGGGCGGTAGATGAGTGGAATGACTTGCCTGAGTCGTTGGTGTATGCTAGTTAGTGTCGATGCCTACAAGAATGGTATTGGTGCTTATTTTTCTGATATTGGTAGAATTTAGGGTATTTGTGGTTCAGGATCGTTTATGAGGACATTGTCCTTTCTGATCCTAGTTATATTCTTAATACTATACTATAACTGGCACAGTGCAGCCCGGTCTCTCATCATGTGGAAGGGGTTGGTTTGGCGGCCGGTCAACGTCCTCCACGCTGGTCGTGTGTGTGCGCCTCAACGCTAGCCTTACTTACTTATACGAGGGCAATGAATTTCAGACCGAGTTCAAAATTAAGCCACTTTATAACGGCCTCTAGCCGGACTACACGTTGAAGCGAGCAGGCCAATTACAATATACAGCTGGCCGCAACATGCAATACTAAATGGTATAATTTCCCTTTGCCACGTACGTGTGTTATGCGTAAACATACGCGCATAAGCTGTAAGAGTGCTTAAAATTAAATGAAGTCTTATCATACAAAATATCTTACTCTGAGTGCTGGACGTCTATCTGTCGTCCGTGAGGATTCCAATCTGGTTGTTCACCAATTCCATGATCCAGGTATTTCCTTCCCCTTTCTACCACCATATACACACCCCTTCTTTCTAGAAAGTGTCTTTTCTCTAATTCTGTACAAAGAAAAAGAAGATCCAATGAACATAATTCATTAGTACGGATCACATGAGCAATTAACACAAACACACAGTCACATTGATTGATAAGAAGCCTATACGCTACACCCTAACTAGTGCAGGCATATCGTGGAAACAAAAGTCAACAAATACAAGTGAATCTCTCTTCGAATATTGTTAGGAACTTTCAATTGTTGGCATCTTTTATTTCGCAGTCTAGTTTCGGAATAAGTTTGACACAGCTTCATTACATGATACGCAGCGCTGAGGTCTTGGGTAGGCTACATAGTATGCGAGACAAGTAGAGTACACATGGAGAAACAAAACTATAGCTGAAATCAGTTGGAATATTTTATGTATACAATTACCGAACCTCGACAAATCAATACTGCACGTTTGAACTTCCTTTACTGTACTCCATTGTACAGAAATTATTTTACCTATAGATCGTTCAACCTTAATCCCATAAGCTGCTCTTTCATGCTATTGTTTACAACTCGTCACAATAGGGGACACTTTGGATCGTTCCATTTTATAGCGCATTTCAAACTCGGAACTCGTCCGAAGTGTCTCCAGACCGTCGCACTCGTCGCGGACGAGTTCAAGTGTCAACTGGGACGGAACGGTACTGTAGTAGTATTGCCATGTTGTTTTTACATGACATGATTGTAACAATTTGTAGTTGACATACAGCATAACATGTTCTTTCATGGTCTGACTTGAAATGCTCAAACTAAAGATGGTAGCACATTACGTTTGTCACTTAAGTATCTTTCACATGGCCCTATAATACCATCGATTGGTCGATTTCTGCTTATCGGAAGAAATATTACCCTTCAGCCACATGATATGTCACCAAGGTTACTTTCAAATTTTCTTGAGTGTGGTGTAGCGGTTTGAGTGGCGGCTTCTTCGCCCAAAGGTGACAGTTTTTCGATCCCCAAGCAGGCGTGACTTGTTCAGCGCAGCTGCAGTGCAGTGGTGATGCGAGCAGTCTTCCACGGTGTATGTTTAGAGACTCCGAATCACAATCTAACCGGGTTAGAGTTTCGCTTCGTTGGTGTCGCAGCAACTTCAGTGGTGATGAACAGGTTGCTGTCACTTCCATTAGTCTTTGAGAAAGTGGTCGAAGACCGAGGAATACACTCACGTCCGGCATTGGATTGCGAGACGTTTAAGTGGCAGTCCCTGAAACAGGATGGGATTGATGGTAACTTGCAACTGCTGGACATTGGTCGAAAAGAGAAGGCCAAGCCAATGTTCATCCTTGATCACAACATGGACAGGGGTTCTTTATGAGCCTTCCTAACCCTTACTGTGCTAAACAGGGTGCAAAACTGGACATAAATATACTTCAAAAGTTGCAAAATATTGCACAATTTTGCATCTAGCCGAAGCACTGTTTAATTAAATATGCCTCGGACTGATACTATAGAGCAGGGGGACACTCCTTCCTCGGGACAGTTCAGTTACACCTGACTAAAAGCAGAAGCTTTGCCACTGCCTTCTAAGTTCTATGGCCTAACCGTTACAGTTAGGCCTATACTGGATATTATGTTACTTCAGGAAGTTTGGTTAATAACATCAACCCAAGTACAAGTTGTTCTGTAGCTATATTGATACTACTGTACCACCAGGCCTGCTTTTTAAAAGTCACCCAAGAAATGATGGATGGAGATTACACTAGTATAGTACCACGTAATGTGTAGCGCATGCCATGGCCATAACATTAGGCCTAACCTACTGTGTAGCAAGTTAAATTGTTGTTTATTTAATATTTATATTATTATTAACATTTTAACGTGCAAACCTTGTATCCCAGGCTTTCCTTCAACAGTTGTAGCCATTTATCTTTCCAAAAGCTTTATTATACGATCGTCAAGGGCTCAAGTGGATAAACCTTCCCTGGCTGTATGGCCTCAGTGAGTTGAACTATAACCCTCTGAACTTGAGTTCCAAGTTCAGTCGACGTTGATGTTTGGCAAGACTTAGGCGCACCGAGCGCACAAACTTACTTTAGTTTAAACTTCTAACAAGTACTACCAGTACCACAATTTAGGTTATTTTTTGTGGTTCGGGATCCTTTATGAGCAGATTGTCCTTTCTGATCCTTATTATCTCTGCTTTGCTATACTATATCTATACTACTTTAACATTAGTACTAGTTGCGCTATCGCAGGTTATTATACTCCGTAATATTGTTTACCCAGTATTTGTCGGTGTTGTGTACTCGTGTTTCTATGGTGATTTTCAGACGAGTCCGATGCTTATAAAAATATTTGCAACATTTTTATAAATAAATATGTCACGTTCCGATTATTTTATAACGGAATAATAGATGGCATATTTTATATATTTTTTAAGTGCATCCTATCAATTTTGTTTCGGAACGAAAGGTATGAAATTGAAAAGGTTGATACTAATGACCCGTGAAGGATGCGTAACTTTGGAACCGGAATCGTCGTTAGGCGCTTTAATTTAAAGTCAACAGCGAAAGGTTCGATTTTACCGGATTGTTCACTGCCTTTAGGCCTAGGTCGTGATTATGATATATGTTTATATGAATAACGTGCTTAAGCTTAATTTAAGGTATGTAGCAGCCAATTAGATTAGCTTTAATGTCCTGGTTTGGTAACAATCTTTTTTAGTCCGCAAACTACTATATAGTTTATCGTATGTCGTCATCGTATCGTGGGGCCTAGTTTCGCGAGAATCTTCCTGGATACTAACTAACTACTGAGTACAACTAAAAGTTAACTACAAGAAAGTTCTTGACTCCACGAAAGAAACAATCTATTTTACACTTTCTCAACTGCACAAATTACCGATACAAAATTCACAAAACAGTTTACACTAATCATCACTACCCACGTGTTCTGCATACTGCCCAAAACTTAAAAACGTTTACAGTTCGTCATTTATTTTGAGTTACTAACACCACATTCTCAATAAGGCAGTTCCCCCGCACTAACATTGCAACCGGGTAAGAAAATAAAATAATTGAGACATATATTTATTTAGCTAACATTGCTTGTAGAAGGAAGACCTTACAGCTATATGACCTCTGGTTGTGGAAGACAGGTCCAACTCCAAGATAAACAACCAATATCCTCCAAACCATCTGCATGCAAAACCTAACAGTTCAACAGTAACAAAGTGATAGTGTGCAGTACTACTAGAAGTATAATCTCGATGGGAACTTAGTCAATGTCTAAAATACTACTATATATATATACGTTCCAAACATTTCCCTACCAGTACTACAGTAGTGCCACTAGCAGGATAAATTTTCAGAAATAGAGGAACCACTTTTGTCACTACATCGTATTCCCATGCTCTAGCCTCTTCCTGTGATTGCTGATGTATTTTTTTATTGATGTATTATGTTAATGATTCACAAAAACACTTGATTTAAGCCTAGCCTATCCTTTCACAAGTGCAGCCAGTGTGCATCCTAATATTAAGTTACTTAAGCCGACCGTTTCGAAAAAGGGTCAAAACGACTTACGATCTCTATTTAAGATGGAAGAGACTAACAAGTTACATTAACCTGTCCTAATACTATAATATAGTTTTCAGTCACAGTGTTACTTTATCCAATTTATCTTCGTTGCATATTTGTCATAAATTTAGGCCTATCCTACATTGGACCGTCAATCAACTGCCCATCTCAGGCATTCAAAGAGCCATCCAAGTCTTTCTTTTTGCTGTCGTCACTTGTCAGCTATGTGTAGTCTCCAGGCTCATCATCGCCATTGTTTCCGTTAAATTATGTATCGTTTTCACCCGACGAAGTTTATCATTTTTCCAAAACAGTTTTGTCTTGTTGTTCATGTAACGTGGCATGACGTTTTAGCTAGATAAGCGTGCTATCCTGAATGTTCTTATCATTATCATTCAGATTCCCATACCTTATAACAAAAACATGGTGAAGCTTCATGTGAAACGTGGAGACGAAAGTCAGTTTTTGTACGAGACGACCGTCAGCGCTAATATCGCAGGTGTCATCAAAGACCTGGTTCAAATCCATAATGGTAGATTGAAGGTCGAGAGGTTGTGTTCAGGTAGGTTTATAAGTAAATCTAGGGCAAGATGGAAGATTGCTGGGTTTTTGTTCTTCAATGCACATTGTTTTTTAGAGTTTTGTGTTACATTAATTTAAATGTCCGGCACAAGCAAATTTAATATATAATATCTATGGTACTTTGAAATGGAGAGAAAGGGAGATGGACGATATGAAGATGACGATACATTCTGACAATTTCTCTACTGACGACGATTCATCAAGAGAAACTGCAGTGTACTCCACAGTGGAGCAGATCTGTTTCTGAGTCATGCAGAAGGCAGCAGTCTAACATTTTGCCAGCGGAAAAAAGTTGGCAGATCCAGTGCGATCGTAATGGGGACAAATTCAGTAAGACAAGTAAGACGTAACTCTACTGTGTCCTGGGGGAGGGATCGAAGGAGAGCGGGAGTCCCCCTCGTCACCAGCTTAAGAAATTTTTGTATCAATAAGATTTTCTTTAGGTGCAAAATGGTGATATACTTTGCAACTTTTGAAGTAAATTTACTCATATCTTGGGGGAAGAAATGATACACCTCATCCTCTTTTTGGGTGGAGAGATTGCTCCTATATTGTATGTAGGCCCCACATTTTATGAGGTCCTTCCCTTGTTTTACTACCTAGCTCCCCAAGTTCCCTACAATCGACGGCTAAACAAAATATCTGATGTCCCACATCGTCATCCTCGCTGGGGCGAGACACCAGCTGGTCTTGTGCGAAAATCCTGAAAAATCCTGGCAGTTAAAAAAATCGTCGTCCAACATACGTGGTGGTTTTGTAACCCGTTGGGAAATGTTTTTCAATAGATTTTTTCCATGAGGCCAGCTTGGATCTCGCCCGTAGTCCCTGCCCTGAATAATTCCATATTTGGCGACCGTGTGACGTCGACAGACGTCGAACAGGGAGTCGGGTAACAATAATTAATTTACAGTACCTAAGGCATAAGGTATTTGAACCTTCGAGGGGAAAAAGATTTGGCATGTTTAGCATGCCTTATGGTGCCAAAGGTTCCCGACATTGTTATATAGTAACCTGATAACGGTCCCTATCTCTATTTGGTTTTCTCCCCGCTTGAGTTTGCTGACTAGTTATTTCCGTCGTGACCCATTAATTTGTATCAGGATGGCCCGATTGGTTTGATCTTACCGGTCGTATTGTAAGAGTAGCCGCGCATGATGCATTCTACCGGATTTTCACACGTTATTTTCTTACGATGCATCTTGTTCGGCTAATCAGCACACGTCCGGTGAAATTGCAAGTCCGCACCAGTGTTTGGAGTCCCTTCCTGATTCGTCCAAAGTGACATGACGTAGATATACGTTTGTCCGTGATGGTGCCATCTCGTGACGTATCGACCGAGTTTGACCAGTCAGAGATTGTTGACATCGTTTGATGCGTAAGGTAAATAGTCAGCCCGAGTAGCATGCGTTTTTTTTTGAAAAGGAGAATGCACATCATCTAGAGCAGAGATGGACGGACACACAGAGGAGGGCATTTTTTTAAGGATGAAGAGAGAGTGTTTTAGCCTACGGGCAAGCAGGCAACTGAAGAGCTGGTTTAAATCGTTGAGTGTTTAAGAAGGAAATGTGAGAAAATAAATCAAGAGGCCATACAAATTGTGTCTGGAGTACCTTTTTGACAGGAGGAGAATTTAAAAAAAACGTTGTAAAAATAACTTTACAACAATTTGTACTCTTGCTAAATTCCCTCCTGGACACCGAGGATTGCCGAATCATGCAGATTAACTTGCCTGGAAGCAGCAAGGCCTTCAATATGGCAGCCATATAATGTGGGATGTATATGTCTGAATTCATTGGACCATTATTGCCAGGACTTTTGTAGCATATTTTGGGCAAGAATTGTTTCACTTTTAGTTTTAAAGCTATAAATAGAGTTGTAATCATATGACTACGAAGAGATGTATTGGCACTTCTCATGTTAATGTTTTACTGTTACAGCTAGTGCGATCTATCTATATCAAATTAGAACGATCTTGGTGATGGGGGCCTTGAATATAACAGCTGGACTTTCTCTTTAATAACTAATTCATCACCTGCTCTGGTTTATCCATAACTGAATCCTTTCTTTTCAAATTTATTCAAATGATGCAAGCCATGCACTACTTGGAGCTACTTTAATTGGCGCCATTAAAAGCTACGGATCTAATTTTGTCGGGCGTCTGGAAGAGATCGTCATCTCATGATGGCCAGAGAGGGAGCTCTGGCGTAGCCATCTCTTGCCGGTTAAAGTAATCTTCTGTAACTCAGTATTCAACTACAGTAAACAGGTATAAATAGTACAGTAGGGTTACAGTATCCGTAAGCCTAGCTCTCCTTTCACTCCAGGGTGGCCTTTAAGACCACAAAGAACCGTTCGCAACGGCGACGTTTCGTTTCCGCCTTTCATTTGTACCCAGAGATAAACGAGCTGTCGGACCACGGCGTCAGCCTCCCGCCGAACATGCAGGGTCTGACCGACGACCAGGTCGTTGACCTGAAGCTGAAAGACGAGGCGGGCGAGAGGTGCATCCCCAGCGGAGGAGCGGTCGAGTGTACGGATGAGGTTGGCAGGAGGAATGGAAAAGGTACAGTTACTACGGCCGCAATATTCATGAATGGCATATATATATATATATATATATATATATAGTAGTAAGGTATTGATTCTCCAAAGGTGAGGGCACACCCCCAAGTTAATGGATTTCCAAATTTGGGCTGTATTTTTAGAATGACGTATATTTCTATATATATATATATATATATATACCTATCGAAGAGTCAGAATCAACTTTTAAACGTTCTCCGAACTTCTTTCCTGGGTTTCATTTCAGCTCCAAATGATAAAATGAAAGAGGTCCTGAAGAGAACCATGAGTGAAGCCAAGAAGATCGTTTCAAAGGTGAGGGAGTTAACTTTGCATTTTATTTCAATCGTTTAGGTTGCAAACAACAGATACCCTCGATCATTCAACAGGGAGGAAACCTCTCGAAGTTTTATTTGTTATTCTACTTTCAAGCCCTTTCAAGATGCGAGTCTTTGCGATTAAGAAAGTCCTGGAAGATATGTAAATTTACTATTTATGTGGTAGGCTTGGTCGATATGGCAGAAAGTCACACTGATATCTTATCTTATATCAACAAAAACTAATTTATATATATTTATTCCCATACATGTACTTCGTACGTACAATAGCTCCAACTGTTGTACTTATCAAAGTTGAACGCCTCGTGGTGTGTTTTGCCTTATCTTGTTCCGTTGCAACAATCGGCTACTGTTCTTATCCACAGTCGTCGCTTTTTATCCCTTTCATCCCTGTAAATGTCATCCTTCAGTCACCATCTTGGCTCACCCTCAGGTTTCAAACTTCTTCCCCTCCTCCTGAGGTTAAGTGGCTAATCCCTTTCCTGCTTCTCGGTATCCCGGAAGCGTAATGGATGGAACATTTCACTTGTACCTTTATAGGACCAGGTCAAAGCTAACGTGTGTATAGTCCAGGACATGGTGAAGGAGGCACTGGATCAGCTCCGGGGTGCTGTCACCATAGTCTACCCGATGGGGCTACCCCCCTACGACCCCATCAGGATGGAATTCGAAGACAAGGAAGATCTCGGAGGCACGCATGTAAGATGATCGATTAGAAATCTTTCAGGAACGATAATTAATTAAATAATCTTTTGTACTAAATGTCTGATGGTTAATCAGTTCCCCCCCCTCTCTTCCAGCCAGAAGGTCTCATCGGTGCACTAATTTAAAAATGATCGCAATTTAACAAAATTAGCAGACCATAAAATTTAATAAGAGTTCAGTTTTTGTACACAAATACACGTGGTTAATTTGAAATTAATCAGAACACAAATGGCCGATCGGGGGAGGGTGTGCTCCTGGCACCCCCTCTGCACCCGGTGTCAGAAGATTTCCGTTCGTTTCCCCTCAGGCAAGCCTCCAGGTCTTGGAAGATGCTACGACCTCGCTCTGGTTTTCAGGAAAGGAACTGATACCGGACAGGAAGCTGGAACATTTCGTGGGCAAAAATGAAAAGACAAAATTAATCATCAAATTACAGAAGGTAAAAAAGTGCCGAAAAATCACTTATGGCTTTATGATAACTTTCCTTCATTCCATTTTGTCTTTTCGTATACATTCATACGTTATAATACAAACAACCTTTTCCTGACATGATGTGTTTTACGACATCATACAGGACATTGTATGACATTATAAGTCAGTTTTAATATGTCATTGGTCATTAATTATCACTCACGATGCCATTAATCTTCATTTCCTTATTGTGAGCGGGAGAGAGAGTGGGTGGTGGGGCTATTCCAAAATATTATTGCCTAATCACCTCTTACCTCGTTTTGTTGTCACCAAATTGTTTTCGGTTGAAGAGATACATCCCTTTCACCTTTGGGTTTAAAAATTGTACGGATACATTCACGCGTAGGTTATGTTATTATAATCACGAGTCCCCATCAACTCTGTCTTAGGTTTGAAATTAAATATCTGTCACGATATGCCGTATTATTGCGTCATTTTCAATCCCGGTAGAGAGGATCAGGTCCGCCTGGCCGGGAGCCAGTGTTCAGCGAAGATCAACGCAAGCAGATGATGCTACACGCCTACAGGAGACAGGAGGAGTGGAAGGTTGGTTATTCGACTGGAATGAACACCAGATTAATTCAAGGAATCGATGGGCCGGGGGTGGGCGGGTGGAGCTGCCTTACTTACGTCTGCAAACTTTACATCGAGGCGACGAAAATGTAATCCCTGGTGTTAATGTTTCACTTATATCCATCCTTTTTTGTTTTGCGTGCAAAAATATTTCTATAGAAATTGTAATTTCTAGAAATTGACCGATAAGGTTAACGGATGTAACAGGAACCTTTCCTTTCGTATTTAATATCTTCCAAGACTTTTCTAGAATGGTTAGCGTATGTGGGGGAAGGTGTTGATTACTTTCACTGCTACTTTTGGGATAGAATTTTTTCTTGCTTGTTATATATTTATTTTGTGTTTAATATATTTATTTCTTTTTTATTATTATTTTTAATTTCTATTTTTTATTGTTTACTATTAGTATTTTTTTTTAGGAATTCATAGGATTTTTTTTTTTTGTGTGGTTAATATGCTATCTCAAGAAGGGCACAGATTTACTTCATATTTGGGGGATATGGTTCCTTCATAATAAGACAATGCCCCCTAATCTTTTTGGTCTTGTCAGCATGTATATATATACTTGGTCAGTGGTTGTGGCCAAACTTTACAGCATAAATGGCATAATTTTTGCCTAATTTGCAAAGTAAATATGAAGTTTGCCAAATTTTGTGTATGTTTGTGCGTTAAATTTCACTTTCCTTTTATACAGTTAGTTTATTCCCCAATATATCTCGGGGTTTTATACCTTTCTTCTTTCCACGAGTGACGGAGGTCGCCATCAATCAGTAAACATTTGCCTTTACTCGTTTTTTTATTTTTGTTTATTTCCTTTATTGTTAAAAAGAAAATGGAACAAGACAGTGAAGACTCTTACCTGGATTCAGACTGGGCTGACAACAGCGCCCTCAAAAAGCAATTCCAAGGATTGAAGAATGTATCATGGCGCCCTCGCTGAATACCGCACATCCCAGAGTAAACCGAGCAACCGAGTACGGACGTAAAATGCGACAACGAAGGAACAGAAAAGAAAGCTATAATCCAAGGATTCTCAAAGCCGGGACCCTTTTAACAAGTATAAAACATTGTTAATGTTTTAATCAATATGAGACATTAGAAAAGTGAAGTTTCCATTGCTCTGCCAAAAACCTTTTGCTGCATAGAATGATGAGACATTTTGGTGGTCACCCGAGGTGAGAGAGAGAATTTGTGGGGTTGGGGACAATTGTCGACTGCATAGTCCCTGCTAAAGTCACGATTAATGAAAGGTTGTCGATAATTTCACGTCATATATGACTCTGAAAAGTGGGGAAATAACTTGATGGACAATAGAATTACATTCTGGGTCCATTCATTTAGCAGCATTTTGGGTCAATTCCGTTCTCAAATGCAAGTCCACCTACCGCTACGTTGGAATCATGTTCCATCGATGTCACTGAATGTCAAAACAGGTCACAAATGGTCGCAGTGATTTGATGGTATTTCACCGGGCGTCATCGCTCTTTAATTCTGACTTTATGCAAAAGGTTAAAGGTTATCTTGACTCGTCCCGGCTCTGCGAGAATTTTCTTTATTTATTGAGGAGAATTGTCATAGCGATTGGTAGAGCGTTCGTCTGTGACGTATAGTATAGCATATGGCGTGCATTTTCAATTCAATTGAGCGTGGCAGACATTTTGAAAAAGCTATACCTCTGGTCGGTCAAATGCACCATGTGACGTGCTTTGACTGTTTACAAACGCACGGTCCAGGATGTTTCTGCTCTTTGGGGCGAGTTTTGGATGACCTTTAAAGGTGAACATGGTCTTCTTGTAACTTAATTGTGTTACTTTAAGTACCAATGCAGCATAATGGAAAATGTAAATTATGCAATTGTTTCAATCAATACTGTTATACACAAAGTAGATATGATTATTTAATTGTAATATGATAACATAAATTAAATCATGCAAAAAAGCTTGTAATCGTTGGCACACATCTGGAAAAACGAGATATATTCAACAAATGAGAAGATTGACTAAAACAAATGGTTAGACTTAAAGCAGAAAATAGGTGTTATACATAGTCAGATGAAAGATATCTCTTGAAAGTTATGTTTGAAAGAAGATTCTTTAGAGGACTCTTTAATTTTGTTTGGAATGGATTTCCAGATCTTCGGTCCAATGTAGCCTGATGTGGTGTTGACTAAAGTGTTTGTTTGATGGGTTTTTGTAGTAATCAGAGGTATATCTGGTATTGTATCCATGCATAGAAGTAAGAAAGAAATCAGAGATAGAGCTGAACAGAAGACCGTGGAAGGCTTGGTACATAAACAGCAAACATCAATTTGATGTTAAATAACATCAAGAACAGTGTATTGTATTTGGTCAATATAGGCTAGGAATGATCGTTTCGACATTTGGCCATCAATTGCATGAATAAGTCTCTTTTGTATAGTATGTGAATTATGTGTATATGTATAGCACCAGCATTACGTAACCCATACATTAAAATGATTGCTACGATCGATGAAATGTTAGAACAAGACTGTTATATAAATAGTAAAGAGAATTTGGGAACCGGAAGGTGGAAACGTCTCATCCTGAAAATAAGTATGCCAGCTCCCAGTGAAACTTCTCTCTTAAATTTTCTATTCTCCTCTCAGTTCGGCATGCTGGTTTCACTAGTCTCTTGCATGTTTTGATTAGTAATCTCTCTTGCTCACAAACTAAAATAATGAATGGCTTAATTCACTTGAGTTCAAGTTGTATCTGGCCACATCATTTTTTTTTAATACTAATTCAAACAATACAACACTTATAACTCATTAACTACAGTCTCCTTTTAGTACAATTATCAAGTTTTTACATAACTTCAGGCTCCGCTTTTAAGAAATCTAAAAGCTGCATTTTTCTCGCAAAATCACAACACTGGTATCCACTGGCAAGGTTTTCCGTCAAGAGTATGCTGGTGTGATGTCACAACATACAAAATGTCAGAATCTGACTGATTGGATGATACTCCACCATATTTGGTTTAGACCTGGTTTAATGATCCCAACTGATCATTTTAGAACAATTACCGCAACATGCCGTAAAGAAAATGTTATTGTATGTGTTTTATATATCGTATGAATTAATTTTTAAATACTAAAGTCACCATTTTTGTAGTTTAAATACAGGTTTACAAATACGATCCTTAATACTTGAAGACTACATGTGTATTTCATTTCATAAATATCCTGATAATATCCAACGGGGTACTAGATCTCCGTCTACAAATTTTGACTAATATTTACAACTGCTGAGCAGTAGGCTCTCGAATTTACACGTAAGTTGAGTCCTTTCCAAAGTTGCTGAAAGCATCATACACCATTGCTATGTAGTAGAAAAGAAGAACATTATATTTTATGAACAGTCGCATTTTCTGCGGTGTATTTCTCTCGCTCTCTCATGCGTCGCAGTCGTCTTAAAGAAGGGCGCCCTTCTCTAATCATACAAAATGTCAACAGAGAGCGTTATTCTCTAATCATACAAAATGATTATCATGTCGTATAGTATAATATAGATAAAAAAGGATCAGAAAAGACAATGTCCTCATAAAGGATCCTGAACCACAAAAACCCTAAATTCTACCAATATCCGTAAAACAGGCATCAATACCATTCTTGAAGGCATTGACACTACTGACATACACCAATGACTCAGGCAAGTCATTCCACTCATCC
>JAODAG010363286.1:8205-19480 GCA_027574785.1 Orphnurgus asper
GTGTTACAGCAGTGTAGTGAATTTGAAAGAGTAACGCCGTGATGTGTTACAGCAGTGTAGTGAATTTGAAAGAGTAACGCCATGATATGTTACAGCAGTATAGTGAATTGACAGAGTTACACCTCCATTTCGATTGTTTAGTCGGTGTTTATGCAAGGTACCACGTTTATGTAAGATGTATGAAAGGCACCACGGAGTTCTGACTCTATAGGAAAGGGTTACCAGATGGTGCCTCCATTTCAGTTGGTAACTAGTTGGCGTTTATGATTAGCACTGCTGTTCAGACAGACAAAGCAACATCCGAATATACCAGATACGTAAAAAAAAATAAAAAATTGCTCGATCGTATCTTTTAAAACCCCTCTGTGCGACCACCACTTTTTTTTGTGTAACTTCACGTCAACGTCCGTCTGTCCCTCCCCCCAAAAAAAACAGGCGGCGCCCGTCGTGGAGGACGTACCGGCTCCCCCTCCGGCCAAGACCAAATCCAAGCACTCGGGTTTGCCCCCTCACTGGAAGACGGCCAAGGACAAAGAGGGGAAGGTTTACTACTACCACTCCAAGACCAGGTAAGATCTCGTCGCGGGTTTTGCGGTCATGATTCTTCCGGTTTTACTCGTGTCCGCCCCGGTGGGACGTTCAAAACGCCCACGGGTTTCCGGGTATGCGGGGGTCATCGGTAAAAATTGAGTCGCCTTTCGTTCTACCGAGTAAGAATTTTCAGCCGTCGTGAACGCTTAATTCCCCACGCACCAAGAAGCAGGAGTTGCTGTTATAATAAATACGTTTTTGTTCCGGAAAAATAGTTTTTGTTCCGATGCCAAAGGCCTATGCAGTAAAGTATGGGTGTGTGTGTGTCTGTGACATTTGAGCTCAAGCACACGATAGTACGGCGAGTTATGGTGATCCGTCGGCCATGGTCAGTAGGCGGTCCGGTCCCTATTTTTTTTGGTCTCGGCTAGCATGTTATATTAATGAGTGGGCCGGTGGCTTAAGGTAAAAAAATAAATTGTTTACATCTCCGCCACTAAGGGGGGGGGGGGATACTTTATTCTTGAAACTTGGTGCGGAGGTATCGCCTAGGCATAACGTAGACAAGCGCCCAAGGCCATGACAAACTAAATTTATTATTCGTGAGAGGTCAAGAGCCAGGAAGAGAGAGACCTACTACGGGATTAACCTGTAAACACCGCTATCTCAAAAGAGGCAATTTCAGATGGACATTTCTTTATATTTGGGATGTGGAACCTCCTTGTCTTGCACGAATCATGGGATCTGAACCTCATTGCAGATCTGCTGCATTCAGGTTAATTATTTTAAGGTGTTTTAATTTATTAAGTTGGAAATTTCTTCTTGCATAAATATGATATATGGTTCTCGTTAAACATCTGCCAGGTTGTCAAGTTTTTGATCATCTTTTTTCCGAACTTATCATTATAATTTTTTTTTGCGAACAGACAAACCCAGTGGGATCCCCCGGCGAGGGACGACCTGGACGCAGACATCATGGACCTCGGCACGCCGACCTACGACGAGAGGTCAAAGCGCAAAACCACCACCGCGGCGGCGGACACCTCCGGCGAGGATGCCAAGAAAATGAAGGATTCCTTCAGGTCAAAGGTCAGTAGTCGAGGGTAGACCTCCCAAGGCGAGGTTGCACCTACCTCCCATATTGAGGTCTGTAGTCGTTGGATAAAGGTTCACAAAGGACCAAGATTACAGGGCTAACATATATTTCTCCAGAGAGGATTTTTTTTTTTTTTTTTTTTTTTTTTTTTTTTTTTCAAAAACTTACAACTTATTTCCTGAAATTCCTGATTAGTTTTCAGGTACATTTCTGATATATTTTTGCCAGGGGAGGCAACTTCTCCTGCAAGCCTACCCCCCCCCATAATATTCCCATTGCCCTTCCGCCATTTCACCAAGCTGATTAACCATCCTCAGAGCCATTGTTCCATATCCGTGTCCTGTAATGGATTCTCGTATATCTTAACGTTAACCGCGGACACTTCAACATTTTCGTTGTTTTCCAATGCAGATGTCGCACAACGTCGTTTCGTATCTGAACGCCTTCCGAAAGCCCGAATGCAAACGAGGGCGAATCCTCACGACGGAAGACTTCAAACACTTAGCCAGGAAGGTTAGTGTCCTCCCTCGGGTTAGCCGAATTAATTTCGGCATTTCTTTACGACCGTTGCTCTTGCAAGGAAGGGAGAGGGCAGTCCCCCCCCCCCTCCTCCAGAAGATCATCTGCGATGGTTAATTATTTTTAGATGGCTCAAACACTCAGATATTGCCACATGTGTACTTCCTGGTTAATGTGTAATTTCTGTAGTTACCATGTAGATTTCCTGGCTTTTGGTTTAGTCTTGATAAGTTAATACAGAAAATTAACAATCTTGCCCCCAAACAAAATCCTTGCTTATGAAGTGTTTTGGAAATGTCATATTTTTTTTGGGGGGGTGGTGGTGTTGGGTTGAGAAATTCGTTTGATCTGGTATTTTTAAGGCTTCAGAGGTTCATGTGTCAAGAATGGTGAGGTCCTCCGAGGTTTGAAATGATTTATTGGGATATGTCAAGAGAGCCGACCTGGGGATTTTGTGGATTATTCTAGTCCGCCAACTGTAGATCCGCCAACAAATTAAATGGTAACCCGCCCTTTCACTTCATTTTATGAGCTCGCCGTTCATGTTTATGATGTTTTCAATCCCCAAACAGCTGACGCACCACATCCTGTCCAAGGAACTGAGAAACTGCCAGAGCATCGAGGACCTGGAAGTGAACGAGAACGTCAAGTACAAGGCGAGGGAGTACATCAAGAAGTACATGTCCAAGTTTGGGGCCATCTACAAGAAAGAAGCCGCAGACCTCTGAGACGGGCGGGAGCGGCGGGGAAAGGGAGCCAAACCTCCCCCACCCCCCCACCACGGAAGAACGCGAAGCTACACGGGTCCCCCCCCCCTCCGGCGCGGACCACTGGGAGCGTTTTTTTGGCGTTGAGTGGCCAGAGGGTTCCACCGCCGGAGTGCGAGGAAAGGTACCTCAGAGGAGAGAACGAGGGCGGCGTTGAGATCCCGCGGCGTGGAGAGGCGTCCGGGTGTCCGTTGAGGGTCGCGTCAGCGTAGAGTGAGAACCCGGCCGATATCAAACTTTTTCATTTCAAAATGTTTTGCAATATTTGTTTTCCCCCCCCCGACCCCCAGACGAAATTTCACTGGTGTCCTTGCTTGCTTGATGCTACCCGCTATTATAAAGACAGCCCTAGACTTTTGATGTGTCTTTCTTGGTAGGGTAAGTTATATTTATTTATACAATATTTGCTGAATTTGTCTGTTGTAAAAGGGGTTTGTTGTTCGTTTTCACCGACGAAGTTTAAATCAACCCTTGGAAACCTCACAAGCGGTATGTGTGTACGTAAACCACAGATTCGACTGGTTCACAAGGACATTCAGATCGATAATTCTAGAACATTTGCTTCTTTTCTGTTTATACTTTAATTTGATTTGTCGCCGGCGACCGACGTGGCGGGGGGATTGATTGATTAACGACAGAATCGGACGACGTGACTTCGGTGATGATCTTTTACTTGGAAGGAAAGAGGAAAAAAACTTTCAGCTCAGGGATGTATTCATTGTTACTTTGATCGGGAAGGGTCACCATTTCACGGGTACCATTTTCTTAGGAAGGGGAGAGTGGTAGGGATTATCTATCCCAAATTGTGACCTTGAAATTTGAAGCCCTTTTTAAAGCCCAGCCGGTTAAAAGAAGAAAAAAAATTAATCATGATGGAAGTAATTATTTGAAAAATAGTATAGTTGTTGAACATGTTCATGGATTGATAACGAGGGCGTGTACAGTTGGGGTAGGCGGGATTACCATTTAAGGAAGGAAAAAATATGTTAAACACTCATGGAAGCTTTTTTTCTTAATTTTAGTGGGGGTCAGATGCTGTTTTAAATGTGGGAAATAAATATCACTCACGTAGGACCCGAGCACTAGATTGAATATTTAACAGTGCTACAAGCACTGTTTTTTGTAATCCTGATGGGGATTTTACCTTCCCCTGTGTCACCGGTTGACAGTATCAATTTGGTCCAATTCTCCTAACCCGTGGCACCATCATCTTCATCTTCTTCACGGTCGGTGAAACGGGGTTCCTTTTGCAAATATTTGTATTATCATCCGCTAATTGAATTATGCTTGTTGCCCGCCCCTCTGTCAAAAGCATGTGAGTAGCAGCATGTGAGTAAGTAAGCATCCATGGGCATTGTCATGCAAATTCCTCTGTAAAAATATTAAAGAAATTTTGCATAGAAGGGAAGCTTTTTTTTTAAGATCTCTCACAAATGAGGAATGAGTAATGAGGAATCCCATATCCTTTGCGAATTTGCCCCCAAAAATTTAGTGCGGGTTTGTTGGAAGTTGTCAGAAAGCGAAGACTGGAACATCGCTACCTCTCCTGACCGATCAATCGGGTCAGGTGTATGCGCTGCTTCCCTTGACAGGAGTATTTGTCCAACTAGCCTACTAGTAGTCCAGCATAAATCTTCCATGCTGACTGACGGGTTCTCCCACGCTGTTAAGGAATCGGCGAATCTCTAACATATTGGATTAGAGCGAATTAAGCCAATTACGTATTCAAATATATAATTTGCATTCTCGTTTCATCTTAAAATGGTCGCATTTATTTGCATCGCGCGCGGAGGGGAAGCAGCAGAAAAGGGTGAACAAAAAATTGTAAATAGAAATTTATGTGAGATTTTGTTTGTTCCTTGTTTTATACCATCATTAAGCAATCTCCTTTCTTTTCTGTTCTTTTAAAAAAAAATACACGGTAATCAACATTTATTTTGTCGGTGGAAATTTTTACGAGGAAAACGGAAAAAAAAAAAAAAAAATATATGAAATTATTTCTTCATCGAATTTGTCTTTCTATTTTCCCAAATTGTGCTGCTGTTCAGAATGTGTTTTTTTCATATTTTATGATTATTTTTTAACTAGTCGAGGCTGAAATTCTGAACAAGAATGCCAAGGGTTTGAGTGAGTAGTGCCCAGCCCTTAAACACAGCAGGACTGCAGGGGAGCTGACTGGAATCCTCGATATAAAACAGTTTCAAACTGACTTGCTGCAACCCCCCCCCATTTGCAGAATCTTACCCCAGCTGTGCTTGGGTAATTGAATTGGTGTACTTACGCACTGTAACACAAAAAGACCACCTAGATTCGGCTGCGGTGGATTCGGCCGGACCATTAAATCGACCGACCGGGTCTGTATCCTTGAATCCGCGTGTCGAATAATTTGTATACAACATTTGCAGACAACATCACTCACAACCGGTCGTTTGTGGTGTACCGTTCGTCATCAGTACATGACGTGGTTCTGATGGTCCCAGTGCTGGGTGTGGGGCGCCCTGTGGCCGTACTCGCCGCTGGGCATCGCCTGCATCGGCAGGTAGACTCCCGTGTACTGCGGTAGGTTCGTGTAGTTCTGCATGCTCCTCAGGCCATTGTAAACTGATTAATGAATTGATTAAAAAAAAGGAAAAATAATTAACATCGAAAACGGACAGTGGTCGGTCGTAGCGGTAGCGTTTTCAGAACCCACCACCAAGAGGAGGGGGCTGCAGGATGGGGGGGTTACGAATGATTCTGGACGTATAACTTTTTGTTTCACAACCTTAGGTCGTCGATCACCTGGCCTTGGAATGAATGTCTGCCATTGTGCAAAATGTGGAGCCCCGGCAAATTTTGAGAGTGACTCGTGCAGTTAATCATTGTTTTTATTTAGATTTAGTTGGTGCAATTCCCAAGAAAGCCCCTACCATGAATGAGAGTTTTGAAAAGATTGTGAATTATTTTCCCCCACTCGAATCTTGCCCTTCTGTTATCGACATGGAGCCCCAACCCAACATTTTATGACCATATCCTTGAATGAAGGGTTCACAGTAAAAACGTACGATAGGTGCTTCAAAACGAATAAATAAATGGGGGGGGAAAAAAACCACTCACCCAACGGCGGCCGAGTTCTCTCTCGGGGGAGAGGCGGTTTGTTTTCATACGCCGGCCAGTTTGGCGAATGCTTGGCGTAAATATTCTGCACTTCGTTCATATGTTCAAATACCCCGGGACCCTTGCCTGCTGTGGAGGGGGCCCCGTGGGTGGCAGGCAGCCTCAGGGAAATTGGCTCTGGAGCAAAATCCGAGTGGGACTGACAAAAACAGAAAGATATATTAATCGTTTGGTGCAAATATGTACGATCAGTGACACAAGTCATCTTTAGTTCCAGACTGAGATACATACCATCGGTGGCATGGTCATCTTTAATTCCAGACTGATATAAGTATGTACCATCGGTGACACAGTCATCTTTAATTCTAGACTGATATAAGTATGTACCATCGGTGACACGGTCATCTTTAATTCCACCATCGGTGACACGGTCTGATATACATACATACCATCGGTGGCATGGTCATCTTCACTCCAGACTCCACCCCATTAATATCGCCAAAGTGGACTCTGTCAGATGTTCCACTTGAAGATTTGTGGCCGTTTCTACAAAATAGCAAAGTACAGTTTGTAATACCCAACTGATCCATAAGACGACTATCTGCGGAATAAGAGGAGTTTCTCTCAGTTTTTAGACCTGAACCATGACAAACTGCCTGAAATGTGGCAGCCATGCTTGTAATCATGCAACTTTACTTGCTGTAAAGTTGCTCCATGCTGCAGTAATTTAGGGCTATTGAGAATCATACCTAGGAATCAAATTTGTTGATATAAATTTAGCAGCCACATTTATCCAGAGATTTTTTGCGGTTGTCCCCCACATAAGGCACCCTATTTAAACGGGCATTGAGGGAGACATTTCACATTACTATATTAGACTAACCATACTGGCAGCTGTCAACCATTCCTGCTTTCATCGTCCATATATCATGATTGCATTACGTGTATTTGACCTTTTTGCAATATGGTGGAAGCAGATTTTGTTCAATTCAGGTATTCCACAACAGAGTTCCAGATGCAAAAATTGTAGTTTAGTATATTAGGAGTTAGTAAGCCTCATAGGCTTATAACAAAATCCCTGTGCAGGTTGTGATCGTGGATGAACACAGGCTTTAACATGCCTTCTCTTTTCGACCAATGTCCAGAAGCTAACGAGACATCTATCCCGCTCCCGGGTAAATCGATGCTGCAGGGACAAAATTTTGCTATATTCTTTCTACTCCCTGAATATTTTGTATTGGATAAGTTAATCAGTGTCCAGGATTTGATTTAATGGTTGAAGCTGGTATGAAACCACACTAGCAGAGAGTACTTTTTGAAATGTTTGGTTAATTTTTGGTTAAAGTTGGTTTTGAGCTCACTTCAAGATGGGTGCGAGTGTTGTATCTTTAGTCATTGGCTCCTGTTTAAGTCTCTGTTGGATTCCTGCATCACCACCATTCTTGGTACTTGTTTGCTGGTGGATTATCAGATTATCATGGTAGGGTAGGAGTTCCTGCAAAAAGAAGACATGGAATACAATAAAACCATACGACACAATTAGCTAGTAAGCAGAGGACCGAGTCAGCCCGGATCCAAAAGTGAAAATTCTTACATTTTGGTGATACTAAGTGATCACGCTAATGATCTGCTAAAACGTTTCCACCGACGGATCGCAGAAAGAAAAAAAAACGTACAAAACGTAAGAGAAAAACAACAGGATTCCGACTCACTTCTATGACAGCGTCGAGGTCGGATAAATGTCGCCGGAGGTGTCGTTCGACAAATTCGGGGCCGTTGACAGTCGAACTTCCTCGGCCGCACGTTCTCTTCATCTCCTGGATGACACTCTTACCCAGGAAGACTTGCACTGTGAGGACTGTCGAACAGAAAGAAGCAAAAAAATGGCACGCTGTGAATTGAGAACCCTTGCTCTTTTCTGGAATTTCCCCCAGACACGCGTCCTCTTCTTACGATGACGACGTCTAGTGGGGCTTACGTGGGCATCCGAGCGGATTTACGACATTTCCTACAATGACCGGATTTTAGACACAGTTTTGGCCGTTAAAACGGCTGTCTTAGAAAATACATAACTTGGCCATATAACGAAGATCAAATACCTGCATACGGCACTATTAAAAGTTTACCAACATCGGTAATATTGGTAAATATTTTCCAAGTCATGGCATGCCGATTTGGCAAAATTTTACCACAAATCCTTTGTGGCTGTAAAGCTTCGGGGGAAAGGGGAGGGCTGGCAGTCGTCCCCCACCCCCGGTAATATTTCCAGTGAGTGACGGCACGCAAGTATACATATAAAGCTGTCGAGGCAAGTTAAGATCTTCTCTCAAAGATATCTAAGGTAAACTTAACATATAACAAAACACCACCCAAAATACCTCTATAAGTATCAGTATCAATCTTGCCTGTACATGACATAACCAGGAATACTGAACTCAGCACTAGAATAGTCATCGTTCAACCAAGGTTCGGTAATCCCAATCAATGCAGGCCTAAAATCTTCATCAAATTTATTCCCATTTGAAAATAAGAATTTGATACCTTACCGACCAAATAAATTAGGTTCAACTTTCCCTTTGTCGCAAAATTTAGCACTGTCATGAAGATTTGAAAGTCCCTCCCCCACTACTAGTTTAAAGAAAGACCATCCACAGTCCAGTTAATCATCCTCTCCCAAACTAGATGCATCAGAAGTCATCAAGTTAAAGGTTAATAATAAGGCACATAAGAATCTATTTGCTACGTCTTTTCCCTGACTGTTTTGGAAAGAGGAAGGATTTGCAGAGTCATAATTCCGTTGATTACGACACGCAAATAGCAAAAAAAAATAGCAAATTAACTACAACCACGGTGCCAGCAAACAAACCGACAGGACGGAGAGCTGGGAGTTGGACTCACATCGCACTAGCGGACCGTCCACGCGGTACTCTCGGTTGCTCTGTATCTCCGACCGCAGATCTAGGACGATCTTCCCTAATCGGTCCAGAGTATCGATATCCTCCTCTTCCTCCACGACGGCTCCCTGTCTCCGGAGTAACGTCAACCCCTGCAGGAGACTCGTGCAACCGTTGCGAAACTCTGCCCTCGTCAGGGGGTCTGCAGTGTTTGCCGAACACATGGTCGCGGGTGGAGAATTACGCCGAGTCGAATCTAACATTGAAGAAATCGACAAAAACGTAACACTAGGTTTAGTTTGAAGTACAATGTGGATATATATATACCACATCTTTTTCTGGAACTCTTCCTTCGAAGGATGGTAGTCTATTCGTTCTCTGTTGAAAATTAATAGCAATACGATAAACCAAACAGTCCTACCCCCATGAAAGTCTTCTACTGGCTTCTAAGCTGGAATAATTTACCCAGTCTCGTCCACGGCTCAGCGTTAATGGGTTTGTAAATGGAATGCCTTCGGACAAGCATTGGTTGCCGGTTGTTGAATAATCTAGGTACGTGGTATTCTTCGATTGGTTCTTTTCCTCTTCTTCATTACCAGCAAATATTACTAGGGGGGAGGGTCCCATACCTTCCCATACTAAGAACAATGAAGGATTGTCGTGTTATTTTTGTAATAATTTTACAGAGATTATATAGGCCTACAAAATACATTAAGTTTGTTGAGCCAAGTTGAAGTATGGCATATAATGCTCTCGTATTCATCATACAGTAATATCTCGTTCTAGAACTAGTGATTTCAATCTTATTTAGTTATCTTTTGTTCTACTTAATTGTTATAACCTGTACTATAGTCTATAGTAAAGATAGCATAGATGATAAGTATCACATACTATCAGAATGGACAATGTCCTTATAAAGGATCCTGAACCACAAAAACCCTAAATTCTACCAATATCAGATCTGGTCCTTATTATCTATACTATACTAACGTTGAAATTAATTTATACTTTATAGTAATACAAATACTTAATAGTAAGTATAGTAGTAAGTACTAGCACTACTTAGTACTAATACTATATTATTGTATTAATAATATTATGCTTAGGCCCCTTAGATAGCCTAGGCTATAGTGCAGAAAGACGCGTGGTCACCCGAGCATAATCATGCATATTAATGAAAAGGCCAACCAAGAAAGACTACTACTACTAACTACTACGATTACCCAAATGTTAAATTTTTAACCTGACGTCAGCTTCAGCTCCTCAAGAACGTGATTCTTTGACTAAATCCAACTGTCTTGTTCAAGCTATTTCACTGTACTTACCTTAGCAACCAAGGATCCGGGACACGCCTAACGTAATGGTACTTACCCTACCATAATAACCCCCCCCCCCCCCACTAGTCATATATTTGAACATATTTTTCTGTACTTTAAATTGTAAAAAACATCTGCATTCGTACAAATCACATTATTTAAATGATTTTTGAACAAAATTAAAGATATTGCGAGAACCCTATTCATAGTCTTATGTAAAGGAAAATACAATGTAAATGTTGGGGCCGGACCCAACATTTTGTGAAAGAGGGGGTTAAAAAAAAGTTACCGTGCATTCCCCCTTTTTTCGGGCTCGTTGGGAACGTTTATATCCTTCAGGAATATTACCTGTACTTTAAATATATCAATAAACATTCTTCAATCTAGAATAACCTATAAATACGATAAACTAATAATTTAAGTGGATTTAACGCTATAACTTAACCAATACGAATTATACGTTTATAAATTTAATTAATAGTCTTTTCGTCGCCATGACAACAGGCATACAGCGTTTCCATGCGGAAGTTGATCATAACAACCGGACGCACACCGCGTGCACTGCCAACAGCTCAGCAATAACATTAATGTCCACCACACACGTACGGGTGACTCGATCGCACATTCCTACAGAACAAAGCACCTCGTGAAAAATTAATTGACATGAAATATCTTGCCTAAATCGACTTCATACTTTCAGTTTGAAAACGTGTCATAAGAAACGAAATGGCAGAACCAACAGTTCCAGTGCCAGCGGTCAGACCTCCGGTTGAAAAACCTACGCGATTTGTAGGCGTCAGTCGTAGTAACAACTGCAACAGTCTGGTGGACCACGCATCGTCTGCTAACGAATGTCATCATGTGCTGGACATTGTTCGCCAAAACCTCATGGGTAAGCTGATTGTTCCGAAAGTATCATACTCATGATATACGCGTCTACTTATTAGTAGAATGATGATTACGTGCCCGGGTGGCGTCCATACTACTAGTAGTCGAACTTAGCCTTACATGTATACTACTTTAAAAGCTCTTGACACCATACACGAAATTCCATAT
>JAODAG010363397.1:0-13824 GCA_027574785.1 Orphnurgus asper
AGCTGCCACTAGAGTGGCAGCTCCCTGGTAGTACTACTACTAGTAGTAGTACTACTAGTATTTATAATAAACTACTACTGTACTAGTTAGTACTACTAGTAGTAGTAGTACTAGTATGTATAATAAACTACTGTACTAATTAGTACTACTACTAGTAGTAGTAGTAGTACTAGTAGTAGTATGTATAATAAACTACTACTACTGTACTAGTTAGTACTACTACTAGTAGTAGTAGTACTAGTAATAGTTTGTATAATAAACTACTACTACTGTACTAGTTAGTACTACTACTAGTAGTACTACTACTAGTAATAGTATGTATAATAAACTACTACTGTACTAGTTAGTACTACTAGTAGTAGTACTAGTATGTATAATAAACTACTATTGTACTAGTTAGTACTACTACTAGTAGTACTAGTATGTATGATAAACTACTACTGTACTAGTTATAGTACTACTACAAGTAGTAGTAGTACTCAACCTAGTAGTAGTATTAGCAGAGTAGCCTAGTTAACTTAGTGTTTACCAATAATAATACAGTGGTTATCAGTCCTGTACTATTTAGCTAGCTAGCATAGCTGCTTCAACTTACACCATGCAGTATCACCACCATTCAGCGTACTAGTTCTAGGCGTAAGTTAGTATTTGTCTTTTAATTTAGAGTAGTGTGGCATATCCCAAAGGTCACCGGTTCGATCCCCAGACCTGACATGTTCAGCATGCACTGCAGGTGATCGAGTGTGGTCTTCCTTCGGGGATTTGGGGTTTAGAGATTCGGTTAGGGTATCATTGGGTTGGGTTTCATTGATGTTGCAATCAATCGCTTTGCTCAAAGATTGCAGGCAGCCAAGGTCAGGTGCAGTGACAGTTTCTGGGAGATCATATTCTCTTGCCATTTATATTACCTAGCACGAATCCTGCAATCTGCAGGTTGAAAGACCTATACCTAACCTATCCTAACCCTGGCAAGGAAACAGGCAGGCTGTTCCCGATCCTTAAGTGTATCTGAGAGTGGGAGCTAAGCTAGGGAGGCCTATTGGTGGGTCGATCTTGTG
The DNA here is from genome assembly GCA_027574785.1 of Orphnurgus asper. Taxonomy (NCBI): domain Eukaryota; kingdom Metazoa; phylum Echinodermata; class Holothuroidea; order Elasipodida; family Deimatidae; genus Orphnurgus; species Orphnurgus asper. The sequence continues at coordinate 1,059 of JAODAG010363397.1, forward strand.
AGAGCTTGGTAAGTATGTACGTTTTGGGGAGTTTACTCCACTCCTTGCTAATTCTCTTACGATATATGCTCTGGAAGGCAGATGGGTATAATATATGCACCTTGCCATCCTGCCACACGGTCGTAGCTGGCCTCCCTCTAAAGAAAGAGTGCCAGGTAACTAGTAACGTGAGCTGATGGTCTAAAGTCTTCCAACCAAGAGCGGTGTGCTCGACCTGCTCATATAGCACAGGCCGGTGTACGACGGATCAGTCTGTAATCTTCAAATCCACACGGCTATCGTAGTTTGTTGATTACTGGATTGTTGTGGCACATTTTACTCGTTGAAGAGATAAAGATCGGTTTAAGTCTTGCAGTGTCGAGTTCCACGTGAACCAGTCAAGACGTTTTTGTTGTTATTGTTGCTCTCGCTGGGTCGCTGGAATAAAATGTGTACTGCCAAAATTCCTGAGACGCAAGAAGAGGGTTACTCGGTGGTGATTGTACAGCGATCCACCTCGCACGAGTGGTATCCTTGACCTGTTCATGTATCAGTAGCGTACATGGTCTCTGATTGGTCTATTTACATATCAGCTGACTATTTTATGGCTGATTTATAGCTGATTGCAGAAAAAGAGTATCTATAAAGTAACCTTTGACATAATCATTTGAATTTCTCCATTCTTCTACCTTGCAGACTGGCCGGTGTTTGGCGACGATCGACACTCCCATTTTTCCGGATTTGTGTTAGAAGAACATTCGGCATGGGTTTCTGGGGCTACACGATTTGTTCTGTTGTCAGTGAGTTTGTAATGAATTTGTATGCGACTGGTTAATCCATGGTGTAGATTGGTTGGGTTCGAAGGTGCACTGTGGTAGCTAGTACAATTGTACAAAAGAATCATGCTATAAATTGTTTGGAAATTCCTGAATTTAACCAAAAATGGAATATGTGTTACATAGAAGGAAGAAATGGAATGAACTTTACAAATTGGAATTGTGGGTGATTATTTATAAAGTGGAAAATAATTGTCCCTGCAGTGTTTATGACCTTTGAGAGTTATTTTTTGGGTTGTCTTAGTAAGAGCTTTTGTTAACTTCCAAAACTAGAAAGTTCCATCTAGAAAACATGTATTAATTGACTAAAAATGCTCATGTTACGGATGCCTACAACAAAAACTGCTACAACACAAACGCGTTCCGGATAGCGTCTTGATTCCGATGCCAACGGAACTTATGCAGTCAACTTGTGGCGTACTTGTGCGCACATCGTGTGTGCATGACGTGTGTGCACACAATGCGTGTGACACTTGCTTGTAAACTCAAGAATGGCATATATCCTAGGCAAGATTGATCACAAACTTTTTAAGATACTTTGAACGTCATGGTCATGTAGATCATTCCTATCTTTTTTGGCGTAGCTATGTCATGCATATTAATGAATGGGCGAGGCTTCAGGTGAATATGTAATTTGTCAGTCATCAGTTTGTATACTACACCATTCAAAGAGTAAGGTACTTTGTAAGAAGTGTGATTATATATATATATTACAGCCATTTGATTGGGTAAAGGAAGGAACAAAAAAAAAAAAAAAGGAAAGGAAAAGGTGGCTTTATTGTCTGCAGCTAGGTGACTTTGAATGCCCCTCGGATGACTCGAAAACTTAACGAAAGGAACACAAATGCTGGGTGTTGATCATTGATCTCCACAGTTGCCTTCTTAGCGTACCCATACCTGGGAGGAGGGCCTCCTTTGATGGTTCAGCCTATGAACCCCACAGCCCCCGCTAGGTTACCCCACAACGTGACCCGTAAAGTGTTGGTCGTCGGCGGTGGCTTCGGTGGACTCGCAGCTGCCCAGGAGCTGGCGGAGAAAGGCTTCGAGGTCACCGTCAGAGAGAGGCGAACCTTCCTCGGGGGACATTATGGCTCGTACTCCTTTAGGACGCTCGGAGAGGATTTCACGCTGTCCACCGGAATTCACAGTAATTAACAGGACCTCGGTTTTTTTCATTACTAATTGGGAAATTGAACACTCGCAGAACCATATGCGGCTGGCGTTAGTTCCTAAAAAGTAAAACTAATTTTTTGACAAGGATGTTTATCTTTCAAGCATATAGAATCACTGTGTATTGTAAGTAGCAGCAACTCCCAAACTTTCTCAAAATTCATCATGTTCCATCATGTTATTTCCTCTCCTGCTATACTGTAAGTCAGTTTGGGAGATCCGTGGATTATAATAGTACGTTGTAATAGTACGTTGTAATAGTGCATGTTTGCTGCAAGGATTGTAACAGATCTAGATTAATGCGTCTGCCTCTAGTTCTCGTCGAAGTCCATGACTGGAAAATTTGCGACCTGCATGAAAACTTGCCAGCTGAAGGCTACAAAAATACGACGTTATCCACAGGAAATTGATGACGACGGTCGATCGTGGCTGTTCGTTTGGAAAGTTTGCATTGTTTTCCAATCCTGCAGGTAATAGCAATATGATAATTTATGACCAATAATTCTGTTGTAAAAGTATATCACCAGCAAGTGTTGTAGAATTATTAATATTTTTGTCTTGGCACATATTTGGTGATTAACACATTGTTCAGGGGGGGGGGGAGTTTTCTGTGACCTCTTGCAAAATAATTCTTATCTTGACCCAAATTGTCCAATTTTTAAGCTTTCCCAGCATGCATATAACATTATATGGTGACCAATTATTACGATGATAACAACAAACTATTAATGACTGTATTGCCATATATTACTGGTACTAATAACATATGATAATGTGTCATTAATATTGCACTGACATAAACTTTGATTTCATATTTTCCTCATTCATGATGCAATGACATTTTAGAAGATTAAATCTGCCACTGATATTTTGCTTTATAAACTGCCTCGCTCTTACAGCATGTTTTCATAACTACCATAACTTCAAGAGGATTCTTAAGAGTTTGGACGTTGAAAAGTATTATACTTCGTGGCAAGACAATCACTTCGCTTTTCGTGACTATGAGTGGGAGAACATTTACAGCAGTGGTCCCTGGCCTCTGAATTTGATAGGTAAACTTGTTTTCACATTTTAAATAATGCTATAATCTTTTGCACTTCTTTTAGGTTTGAACATAAACTTCCTTCTTTAAGCTAAGCTAAGCTAATGATGCAAATCTTTTAGGTTTGGACCATAAACTGTCATTTAAATATAATTTTAAAGCTAAACAAGGGTTTGCAATTAAACTTCATTTCAATTTTATAGCTAATCTAAGTATGCATTTCTTTGAGTTTAGACATCATAGCCCCATTTCTGAAGAAGACTAATTATAAAGAAATGATAATACAATCAATCAATCAATCAATCAAACTGTGGGAAACATTCTATTGAAACAGTAGATGATTAATTGATGATGCACAGTGTGACTGACGGTGTAATGGTGATCCAAGTATAAAAGTGTAGGCTGATTAACTGTACTGGTATGTTCACCCCTCTGAAATATGGAACCACTTGAATCCGATTGACTGGTTCCAAGTGCTACTATTCTCCACGAATTCAGAGTTGGTAGCATGTTTGCTTTCTGGCTAGGCCCAAATTTGGTATTTTGGAACCACTTTTAATGTGTGCTATTATTTTTGTTATCTGGTCATATCTGGTTTCACCAGTGCTGAAAATGCTCTTCCTGGGATATGACAAGTTTTATTACCTGATGGAAAAATTGCTCTTGGTCCGAATTAATGTAATTGTACTTGGCTGGAGTGATACAGATTGCAGTATCATATTGTGTACCGACAACCTGGAGTTGAGCATGTGTACTGGTATTGTGCATAGTTTACTTGTATCCAGGAGTACTGCAGACAACTTTCACGACACTCAGTCACATGAAGCAGGTCCAAACCGTAACCCAACAATTGGGTATACAATTGACCGGAACTGCACGTACAATTTCCTGCGTCACAAAAACCTGAATTGCTTTTCGTACCACCACTGAACATTTTTCTACAATAATTGTCCTTATTTTGTTGTTGTTGTTATTTCAGCCATGATTTTGCGTAGTCCTAATCTCAGCCTGTGGACAGCCATGAAGAATTGGAGGGTCTCTCTAGACTTTATCATGTACGACCATGATACAGTGTATGAACGTTATGACCATTTAACGTTTGGTAAGGATGGGCTGAAAACTCGTACATAGATATCAGCTTTACAGTTATTGTTGTTATTATTTATATCTTGATTGTCATTACATTAGTCATAGCTGGTAGTTATTCCAAGCCAAGGATTTATTTCTTATTGTTTACAAAAATAAAAGTAAAATTTAATATGCAGATTAGGCTGCGTAGTAAGTGTATGAAGTGGTATAGAATCTTTTCATTTTGCACTATATACTGCTATATAATCATGCATTCAGATTTTAGTAGCCAAAAATTAATAACGTTGTAAATGTGAAGTTGGTCCGTATACCTTCTGTGTCATCTGTGGGATGTGATAGAAGCTTTACCTGGTTGAAACTACGGAAGAACTGTCTCAGGGGTACTAGCTAGGCCGTCAACCGTCGTCGAACGATGTCAATTGACCTCAAAAGAAATTGTGGACAAAACCCCGGGAGCTTCGCCCTGGACCCCGGAAATCAATTGGGTCACTTCAGTCGTCTATGTCATAAAAACCTTCATTTACTTTCATGTCCTTGTTGCAAGAATGTTTAAATCAATAGTTATAATTTAAGTCAATGGTTATAATAAAGTGAGGTTTTCATTGGCATGAATGTCCAGCATGCATGCCAATTAAAACACTTTATTATGACCAACTAGATGCTTGATATAAAAAGTATCAAAGGTTACAATTATTGTTTGATCTACAATCCTGGCTGACATGTGTGTACTCCCCGTTGTCAATACCTGTCAGTGACGGGTTTAACCAAAGATTGCTAGGCAATGCCATTGACAGGCCTTAATTTACCTATGTCATGTCCACATGGTAGCCATGAAAATGCACCTGTCACACCAGGGCTCAGTAATCTGGCAAGAATTTTCAGGTAGAGATTTAGGGGTTGTATAATATATGCCCAAGAATACCCATGAAAATCCCCCTGTAATTCGGCCACTTTTTTCATAATGTCTCTTACGAAAAGAAAACATTTTTGATCGTTTCTTTCTACTGTTTTTCATTTTCCTACCCACAGATGAATGGGCCGAACAGTGTGGAGTCGTCCCTGCCTTTGGAGATATCTGGCTGAAACCGGGTGTTTCTGCCTCGTTTAATAATATCTCTACGTTCAGCGCAGCAGAGTTCCTCATGTTCTCTCATTTCTTCTTCATCAGTTCTCCGGAGGTAATATTCGTGCACCTGTCAATCGTAAGACCTCCACCCTGTGACTCCCCTGGGAGAGGGTGCCTGGGGGAGGTGTCTGGGAGAGGTGTGTCAATGTGCATCATATTTTAATGTAGCATTGTATATCCAAGTCTCCCACCCTGCTGATCTTATGAAACACATATATGCCTCAATGTAGCTTGATCAGTACTGTGGATGCCTCAAAATTGTAGCTTTGATTTCTGCACTTCCTTGTGTCTACAGGCAGAGCATCGTGAATATTCAACAGTTGACAGCGGAACTTCCCTCATTGTCCCTTGGGTCATGAAGCTGAAGGATCTTGGTGTTAAGTAAGTATTTAATTTCTTAAGTAATTTAATATTGTAAGTAATTAATATCGTATTACAGTGAGGTATGCAACATCTAAACCCTGGTTTCACTTGGTGTTGAAAAATTATGAACTTTGGTTTTCAACAGCCAAGTTGAATAGTGACATCCCCTCTGGTATGGGGGAACTTAACAGCAATCGTGAGCCAATTAAATGGCACGCAGTTAAGGTTTCCCCAAAGTGGACGCCCGAGTCACAGAAAATCACCAAAGCTGGACGAGCATTATTAATGATTCGAATACGCGCTTCCTTTTAAAGTAGCCACAGGAAGAGACTTGATTTCCAAACTTTAAGAGTGGTTTTCCAGGGGTGTAAGCCAAGAGGTTTTTTATCTTTTTCGAGAGGGGATATGTTGTAAAATCGGTAATAATGATTGCTGTAATTGTACTTTGGGAGGATAGTCAAGCATAACTTTATTTGGGGCTGATATCTGTGAAACATGTCAAACACACAAGGGGCAGTATGGCAAGAATTTATTTCCTTCCAATTCGTCTCGGTTAAATTTCATTGTCAGATTTGAACTCGGAAAGGCAGTAGCGGCTCTAGGCTTTGACCCCGACTCTGGGAAGGTCACGCACGATATTTCTAATCCATCTGAGGAATACGACCACGTAGTCTTGGCAGTTGACCTCGGGTCGGCCAAGGAGATTCTATCGCAAAGTCGAGAGCTGATGACGGGGAGGGCGAAAGCGGAAAAAACTCTCAGCAGGGTCCTGAGCGACCTTGGCCACCTTCCGATGGCGCAACCCTTCAAAGTCCTCAAACTGTGGTTCGACAAACGGCTCCAGAGGGGCCAGAATTACCCGCTGCTACAGACGCCCCAGCACGGCCCCGTTAATTTCGTCGTCCAGCTTCACCAGGTGGAAGAGCAGTACAGGGCGTGGGCGGAGAAGACCGGAGGATCCGTGATGGAGTTCCATCTCTATTCTTGGAGCCACGGCGAGGTCGACGACGACCGAGTCTGGAGCGTAATCTCGCCCGCCGTGCGCGAGATTTACCCCGAGATCGCGGAGGACGACTTCAAAATTTTAGCCTCGCACGTGGCGAGCGGTCGAGACATCGCTTCCTTCGCGAGCGGCACGGCGAAGTACCGCCCCCGGGCCACGTTCCCCGCGGAGTGCGGGATCCCGAACCTGGGCCTGGCAGGCAGCTGGCTGCGCACGGATTACCCGTCCGCGCTGGCAGAGAGGGCGGTCTCTACCGGGATCGAAGCCGCCAATCAAGTTCTCCTGGATGAAGGGGTGCGGCAGGTTGCCTTCACGGTCACTACTTCGAACGGTCCTGGCGTCATATAGCGAGAAGATGATTAGTTGTTTCTGTCATTTGCGGAGGCCGTCGATAAAATCCAGTCATCAATCGATGGGTAAAGCACGACTTCCTTTCATTTCACGAGTTTGTTCCACAATTTATATATTTTGTTCCCTCTTCTTTGAGTCTAAAGAATCGAAGTAGCAACTATTTTCATCAGAAGCACCTTGTTGATTGTTACAGCGACCATATTCTCAAGTTTTTTTTTTATTTTTATGCCAAAACTATTTTCTTACTTGATTAACAAAACATGTTTATCTCTCTGTGTGCTATAATAATCCTATGCAAAAGTACTTTATTACCAACCTACTGTATACATACTACTAAGTAAGGTAGCGTGCTTGCTGTAGTTAATGCATCTATCTTTTCAATAAATATTTCTCAGTTTTCTTCATTTGACGAGGTAATAAATAGTTGGTCGTGTGTGTGTATACTGTTTTCATCACTACAAAGAAAGGGTAAAACGTGATGGAAGCAAATGATCAGCATAGCAACTGTATACCTCCAATTATGTCAATGCCGTATAAATCTACATGACGTCATTAGATTTGGTTCAAAGGTTTGGTCGCATGTATGACCACCTGAATTACAGGATACATGTATGAGTATGTATAAGTTAGGGTGTAGGCCATTATCTACGTTCACATGTACATACCATATATTTTAGGTGGTATAACATAATGAACGTATAATTTAGGGGATAGTAGCTACATACACAGATACTGTACATACACTAAATATTTCTTTCATGGGAGTACACACCAAAATTTCATTGCATTTCATCTGGATTATTCGGTGGTTTTCAATGGTGTCGCAGTAACATCGCTCAGCAAAGCTGCAGTGCAGTGGTGACGAACAGGTTGCTAGCTCTCACTACCCTCGGAAAGTGGTCACTATCGGATGGGAACGTTACCATGGTGGTCCCGGGAGCAGGATGGATGGGGTGCCTGAAGAATGGTTCGAAAATAGATTCAAGGCTTGCTTAAAGGCCCGTCCGTGGTCAACGCGGACAGCGGTTCTTTATAGGAGTCCTCCTAACCCTCGACATACTAACTACTATAGATAAATAATTGTTGTTGGTCCATTGTCATGCTATCATTTGAGCTCGGTAGAGCAACTTGCCCGAGTCTTTTTTGTGAAACTGTAAAAGGTGCAATAACGGAGCTCTCAAAGTGGCAAAGTCAACTTGCGGTGATAAACCATGGTAACTATGGTTAGATAGTTTATCGTGACAAGTCAGCTTCATTCCAGTAACATATTGGCCATGGTGAGAAAGTCGACAGTTCAGCTAGTTACTCCTGAGTCCTTGCTTTGTACTGATTAGGGACCTCCAAGACAAAAAGACAAAAGTTCATGCAATGGGTCTTTTTATTCTTGAGCCTTTTCCACCAATAGACTGTACAACGGAGACATGCGAACGAAACAAGGCATAAATCTAAACAATGGGAATAATAAAAATATAAAGACAATTAATAAATTTACAAAATAAACAAATTTACTCAAACAGTAAAATCCCAAACTCCCCAAAATGTTTGGAAGAATTTTTAATGATTCAATTATGGCAGCTGCAAAATATATTTTGCACCTGACCACCTGCATGCAGCCTGTGTTAGACATTAAATTATCACGGTGGAAGAATGAACATTAAAAGAGGCTGTAAAGGAACCCGTCACCTGTAACTTTGTATAGTTTGACGAGCTCGAGTACTTTTATATCTGTCGCAAACAAAGGGAATGGCGAGGTTTTTTCTGCTTCATACCTAAAAACTGTCCAAAAAAAGAATTCTTTATTTGGTTAGTATGAATATTCACCTTTGACCTGGTTTGGTTAAAAAAAACCCAACAAGAGCATACTACAAAAGCATATATGGCACAGCATGTCATCTGTTTCTATATAACTAAAATTGAAATGTATTATGACAATATCTGCACGTGGAGAAGGGTTCAAACTACCTCGACATGAATGCGATTGCACGGATGATTTTTGGTCGATTCTTGATGCGGATGTTATCGATGGTGGATGCAACATTCCATTTAGTTTAAAGCAGCGTGTCTGACTGGAATTTTAGATCATACCTTTTTACAATTGGCACATACTACTGGCAGATACCTAACTCCTTAATGTACAGCACCCTGCAGCAAGCGAGAGTTATCTTAGACCTGTGTATGTGTAACCGGCTGCTTTTTCAGATCTGACACTACACATGTACCGTCGTCTGATGATGAATACGACACGTTTCCATTCGTTGGAGAGCTAAATGTCGGGGTAAACATGTGTCGAGCTCCACGTGAACCAGTCAAGACATGTTTGTTCTCTCGTCTCTCGGTCGTGTAAATAAAATGTTTACTGTCAAAACTGCCTGCGATGGGTTTGGGTATCCAAACACAATGTTATTGTTATTCAATGTTAGTCAATAACAGTGCCCTATAACCCTAACGACCACAATAATTTTGTATCGAACATTGGCCAATTACAAATTAGAATACCCAGTTACTCTAAACTTTTTGAGGATGAGAAATTGATGGCATTTTTATTACTAATAGAAGTGATCGACAGAAGTGCTACATTGAAAATGCTAACTTCAAAAAGTAGCCAGTCATATATATCTTCCACCCCCTCCCAACATTTTACTCTTGTAGTATTCCTTTTAAAGGATTACTTTGCAATTGCAATTGTATTCCCTTTAATTGAATGGTATTATAAAAGAATAATTCATAGTAAGAATAATTATTAATTCAATTGAATGCAGTTTATGAAAAGAAAACATGAGCTTCTTGCCAGACTGATAATATCACCTTGAGGTAGTACATTCAGGAACATTGCAGAATTTTAATTCTGGAACCATGTACCATTTTTATATTTGCTGGGTTTTAAACCCATGTACTGTCAATTAACAAACAAGTTATGCCACTCAACAGAACGGGTGTAAGAAACAAACTGTTAAAAGGTCAGAGCCCATTGTGGTTTTACTCACTCATCAGTAACCATGCGCATTTCAACCTGTCTATATTACCAATATGTTTACTAATGTTGTAGTATTTTTATATTAAGTATCCCATATTCAATAATAATTAATAGTATCCTACATTCAATAATAATTAATGGTATCCTATACATTCAATAACATAATAGTATCCTACATTCAATAACATAATAGTATCTTATATTAGTATATATTAGTATCTTATATTATATTATAATAAGATAATAGTATCCTACATTCAATAAGATAATAGTATCCTACATTCAATAAGATAATAGTATCCTACATTCAATAAGATAATAGTATCCTACATTCGATAAGATAATAGTATCCTACATTCGATAAGATAATAGTATCCTACATTCAATAAGATAATAGTATCCTACATTCAATTAGATAATAGTATCCTACATTCGATAAGATAATAGTATCCTACATTCAATAAGATAATAGTATCCTACATTCAATACCTCAATAGTATCCTACATTCAATAACATTTGAATAGGTATTTCTTTTGTATCCTATTTTCAATTATGTGGGTTATATTGTAGCATTGCATGTTGAGGTTCAGGGTGAATTTATTTCTGAATCTAGCAAGGCAGAAGGAGAGAGATTTAAATGTACTACATATGTCTTCAGTATTAAATGTAACATTTCTCCATATATAATAGGATGCTTTATGAACGAACACCCTGGGGAATTTTGCAGTATGCAAAAACTATGCACTTTGTGTATTCATGACATTTATCAATTGACAATGTTTTCAATGAATTGTGCTGTACTTTCTATGCAAACATGTTATTACAACAGCATGTCAAATATCTTTTTGGTCGGATAACTCAAGTTTTTATTATTAGTAGTGAATAAGTTCATTTGTGCATATCTCTTTGCTTCAACAGATGAAGCATTCCATTCCCATTATATTGCATTATCCCATTTTGTGCTACAAATATTAAGTTTCTTTGTTAGAAAATATTGAAATTACAGCAGTCCTTTATCAGTCTGTTTTCTACAAGGTTACTGAATTCACGTTGACCCCATTCTCTGACTTTTGACATTTTGCTCCATATTGTAATACCAATGATAAAACGATCAGCTTTTATCCAATATTAACTTCTCCCCCATGAAATTTTCATCGACTGGACAGTTTCATAATTCGGCTTTCGATCTGAGAGCTCAATTAAGAAAACCTTTCAAGGTCAAGATGATGAATAAGATGATAAACCACTTTGAGAACTTGGGCAAAACAACGTAATACATTCCTGGACGATACGTTACATACCTCCAAATAATGTTCAAACCTACTGCAAAATTGCAAAGTAATGTAGATTGAATAAGAGAATGACATCTTAGCATCTGGGTTAGTAGTCCTCATTGAAACTGCTTTAGTCCCGAATAAATTTGGCGTTGATTAAGATGTCGGTATATGTTACAGCGAGGGCGACATTCTCTCGGCGAGAGCCTTCTATTGCAGTTTGATACTGTACAGGCCACGATGGCACTCGCAAACATAATTGATCAATCTGTGCTGAGCTACCCTTCCCCCCCCCCCTCCACCTACTGTCAAAAGGTAAAATTGAATGCAATAAAAAACTTGAAGAGCGACGCTGTTCTGCTGGACGTCGAAATTCAATCGATTTTACGGACAATTCTCTACCGACGGTGGAAATGATGTCTCTCAATCAAACCTTTCTTCTAATTCCAGTATATTTTAAGAACCGGCCACAATTGGAAAGTTTCTCCTTTAAATTTCTCGATACCCTCAGACAATTTGCAACATTCAAGTCGAGGAATCGTTTTTGTTCTTTAATTGTTCCCCATTTGTAGTTCTCAACTAAGATAATTAGATCCATTTTAACAAGAAGCATATAACGATTTCTCCAATCGAGTCGATTGCAGCCTGCCCCTTTTTCACAGCTCGTCGGGGGAGAACAGTTCCTCCGACAGCGTGTGCCACCGTTCAAACTTCTTGTCGGTGTTCTTGAGCGTCTCGAACCAGTGCCGCAGGCGGTCGCCCTTGGCGTTTATCCCGAGTTGGACGCCTCCTGCGAGAGTCGAAGAACGAATAAGCTCAGGGTGAGAATGAGAGAGAGTTGGTGTCGCTGCTGATAAAAACTATGTGCTGCCCCCCTTGACCAAAATCAACAGGATGCTTTTTCGGGCCGGCTATGTCCCTGTGAACGCTGCATGCAAGAAACCCACAGAAGACCAAAATATAAGCACATGTTTATCATCTACACCAGTCATGTGATTCGTCTTACATATGTCATTAGCCCAGAGCTAACTTACTCTCACTTTAGAATTAGATACCTCAATATTCAAACTATAAGTGATCTTTCCTATCCTAGCCATCAAATACAAACCTCAATCCTACTACAAGTGATCACGTCTAGGTTCAATCCTCAAAGCAGAAGTTGTTCAGCACGGTCACCACCCCACCTACCTACCACCCACCACCCCATCCATCTACTTACCACATACCATCCCATCCAACTACCACCAACCACCCCATCCAACTACCACCCACCACACCATCCAACTACCACCCACCACACCATCCAACTACCACCCACCATCCCATCCAACTACCACCCACCATCCCATCCAACTACCACCCACCATCCCATCCAACTACCACCCACCGCACCATTCAACAACCACCCCATCCATCTACCACCCCATCCAACTACCATCCACCACCCCATCCAACTACCACCCCATCCAACTACCACCCACCACCCCATCCAACTACCACCCATCACCCCATCCAACTACCACCCATCACCCCATCCAACTACCACCCATCACCCCAT
>JAODAG010363507.1:0-13165 GCA_027574785.1 Orphnurgus asper
GACCCCGACCAACGTTATGGTGGCCGTTATCTCTGTTGGGTGAAACGTCATTGTGGATTTCGAAATCGGGAAAATCGCCCCAATTTTTTTTTTTTATGTTATTGGCAGATTATGAGTTGCTTATACTTTCTAAAACGACTGCGACGTATGAGAGATGACATACGCATGGATTGCGTTTTACCCCGATCGTGCACTATCCGGGGATATTTTTGTTTCCATCTCTTTTTTGACGTCATTTGTTTCATGTAACAGAGCTATTCACCACAGAGAATGTTTCATTTGAACTTAAGTTAGTACCGTATACAATGTACAAGTTTCCTGTGTATAACTAATATCATATTGTATTCACGTATGCCGCGCATAACTAATTTCATACTCTAGTCACCTAGACCGTGTATATAATATCACATTGTATTCAGGTAGGCCGTGTATAACTAATTTCATACTGTAGACACCTAGACCGTGTATAACTAATATCATATTGTATTCACGTATGCCGCGCATAACTAATTTCATACTGTAGTCACCTAGACCGTGTATATAATATCACATTGTATTCAGGTAGGCCGTGTATAACTAATTTCGTACTGTAGTCACCTAGACCGTGTATAACTAATATCATATTGTATTCACGTATGCCGTGTATACCGTAACTAATTTCGTACTGTAGTCACCTAGACCGTGTATAACTAATATCACATTTTCATTCAGCTAGGCCGTGTATTATATTTCGTACTGTAGTCACCTGAACCGTGAATAACTAATATCATATTGTATTCAGGTAGGCCGTGTATAACTATATAATTTCGTACTGTAGTCACCTACACCGTATATAACTAATATCATATTGTATTCACGTATGCCGTGTATAACTAATATCATACTGTAGTGACCTAGACCGTGTATAACAGTTATTTAGAAGGACATCCAACAGCATCGACCAGCTTTAATCCCGCCAATAGCCCCTTAACGTATTTTGTTGATTCGATTCCTTGATTGACAGTTCTGCTGTGGGTCCAGTTCACTTCCTCTTCTTCCTCAAGTGTTCTTTTCACACATAGCATAACAACTGAACAATAACTTCAACTTAACAATGGTTGGTAACTTAACTATATTAAGACTAAACTGGGATTATTTCCAGTGCAAATTACGCATGATTCCGAAGTATTTCTACAATTGTTGTAGCAATATTGATGAACCGAAATATGTAAACTACCACCTCCTTATAGTGAGTAGGGTGTCGAATCGCGTCGAAATTTTTAATTTTTAATAAGTAGAAAACGACTGGCAGTTTCAGTTGTATTGCATAATCTGGTATTCTGACCGCCTCGAACAGTAGCAGACGACGGGAGGCATTGTGCCTGGTTGTAATCAGCTTTATACATACTAAATTGCATTCCTGGCCGAGAAACAATAAGGCGATTACCGACTGTCGGTACTGAGATAGTTTGAAGGAGAGTAATACGTATCTCCTAAATAACAACTCCATGTTGCACTAGAAATATCATATAAAATATACAAAATAGTACAGGTTAGTATACAATGTAAAGCAGGGACAAAATTCATTATTATTTTTCTTTAAAATAAAGTCATCGACTTCGAATTGAAACTTAAATGTAAATGTGTAGTAAATTGTGTTCTAACTAGGTTTCATGTTGTCTATTTTACATGCAAAAATAATATATTTGGCATAACGCAGAACAAATTAATTGGATTTTTAATATCTTGAATTAGGCCTATCTTTACAATTTGTAACTTGCACTGTAGTTTCCTCCCAATAATTGTTTACATGAAGGCATAACCAGAATAGATGATCCAATGTTTCAACATTGCAGAAAGAACAGAGAGCTGAATCGTCACACTTCATGTTATATAACGTGGTGTTTGTAACTATGATTCCATGAATAAAGCGAAACTGTAGAAAGCTACCAACAGTTATCAAAACGTATTCAAAAAGAAAGATTTACGGTTCGCAGTAACGTGAACCCACTTACATATAATGCCATTGGCAAGTAAGGGTAAAATTTAACATGTTTAGTCCTCCGTTACTCTTTGTATTAATTGCAACGGTACCGTATCAATTGAGCTTTAAATCAGGTTTGTTGAACCAGATAAAGTTTTAAAATAAACCATTGAGATATTTGAGAAAAAACGTGTCAGGCGGATTAGGCAGAACAGTAAGTACTAAAGTAAACTAGTTGAGAGATAACAAATGCTTTAATAATAAGCACTTTTCTAACAATAGTGAGGTTTCCTGATGACCAAAGACGGAGAAGACGTTAGATACGAGAAAGTTTTGGCACATAGTTTAATTAAAAAAAGCTTTTTCATGATGGGTAAAGTCGTCAGGTGGATCACGATGAAATGGTCCAAGTGAAAATATAAAAGACTTTTCGAAATTTACCTAGTTAAGACCTCAAATACAGGAACATTTCCTAAGAACCTTAACAGTTCCATTTAGTATTTCTTGAGAACCATTGGTGATTATTACCGTATCGTCAGCGTACTGCGATAATTTTAATGCGCAGTTGGAAATGGCGATGGTTTCTTGTAGTGCTTGGTGTTTGTGAACTAATAAATTATAAGAATGAAGCAATGAAAAATGACAGCTGTTTCGATATTTGGATTCATATAGCATAGCAGGGAGTATTTGTGTCTTTTTTTCATTTGTGCATTTTATCAAAGTAACTTCCATCTGTGTCGATGACTTTTCCCTATACAGTTGTAGCTATGAGTACATGCTGCATATTACAATATTATTGTATCAAGCTAAATAACGCCTATAGTTTTTTTTTTATTAAATTCAAATGTTTGTATAAAGTGGAAATCAGTTTGTTGCCATGAATGATGGTATAGTAACTTATAATAACAATACTATAACCCTTAAAAGAAACAATAAGCACAGTGTCATATTAAAATTAACATATATACCGTATACGGTAACATTAACAAGAACGTCTTTGTTCGATTTTACAATCTTATTTATATCAAAATCGTGTACAAGTCCATGGTAAAATAAAATGACGTACACCGTTAACACTAATTAAATTAACTATAGGCTATATTAAAAATATGTTAAATTAAGACAACTTCAAGATATTAAATCAAGAACAGCTGTTATGCTTCAAAATGAACAATTTACGAGTAATATCGCGGAGGGAAGCCAACAAAACAAACTTATATTTTTGATACCAGCTTTTAGAGGCCTAATGAAAACAATTAACTATTTAAATCACTAACCGTGAATATCTTCTGGGTTCTTGACGTAAAACATCAGACTCCGTTTGTCTAAGAAATGCTAAAATGAATAAACCCGTGAAATTTAAACAAAGTCGCGAATATAGATAAGTCGTGTTTATCTTTTCAGGATACAGTCGTATCCAGAGAATTACGGAATCAAGAAATACAAGAACCGTAACACATATCAGTCGGTTTTACTGGCAAAACTTATTTTCAATCGTGACCCAATTCCATGAACATTTATTTCAATTAGACAATAAATATTCAACATGATCGTATCGACATACTATGTATACTTTCTTCACTATCATGATATCGAGGTACGGTAACGTATTCACTCTGTTCACATAGGCCGATACAAATTATTCCTCACATTAAGAAGTAAACTCTTTTGCCGTGAAAACTTCATGTAAGCTGTCGCTTATTACGAAATATATAATGTATAACCAACCATGAGTCATTTTGTCAAGTCATCTAGTTGAGCTGATTTAAGCCATTTAGAAAAATGTTGTCGAAATGTGACTTGGAAAGTTAGAGATTGCATGACGATATCACAACTAATTTGTTAAAAATACAGAACTGATCAGATTCATAAAAAATAACAAGGTTTTGTTTGCTTATTGTCATTCAAATTTCAAATTACCCAACAAGCAAGAAGAAAATTACTTACAGTTGAACGGGCATAAACAATATCTAAACCGATGCCTGATATCATCAGTAGAGTCAACGTGTACCACAGATGCGCCATGATCCCGCAAATGACAGTTTCATTGGTTGGATTGCATTTTATACCCTGACACCATTAACAATTTTATTTTCCAGAAAATGATTGCAACACAGTTATTGTGAATCTCTATTGAAGCGATAATTAAATTAAGGGTAACAGAAGCTTTTCAAAAGTAAACAGATTCGTACGATCTTACGACCGAGCAAAGTAAAAAAAAAAGATTTAATAGACTGTTTACTTTTTTACGTTACGAAAAAGACGTGGCTAACTGCTATTATATTCTGTATAAAAGTTCAACCTTATTGAAGTCATTTAATGATGCAGCAATTGAAGGGATGTAAGAAATGTCAACCAAGAAAACGAACAGCACACTGACTGCAGCAAATGCCTCGGCGTCGGCCACGGATCCACTTCCCAGCCCCATTCCTATTTCGATCGGACAATATACAAAATATATCATTGGGCTATGTACTACAAACAAGAACAGAAACTGCGTATGAACTTAGTCATAAGACAGAAAGAGTTAAAATAAGCCCGATGAAAACTCGCTCTGAAACTACCGGAGGAGAATACGTACGTTGTTATTCCTTGTGGGGAGGGAGTGCAAACAGATGTGACCATGATGACTGCATACTTTGATGTACACAAATATACGCAGCATCAACATCAACGGTGTAACGGTGTCGCGATTTAACTAAAACAATACCGAGGAAACGCATACGTACCGTACCGACAAACAGACATTCATTCAGAAAAAACAGACACACAGACAGATAGATAGATAGATAGACAGGTAGTTAGTTTATTTTATCTGCCTGTATTCCTTGTATAAATCCGAAAGAGGATAGCACATGCTTATGGCGTACGCGGCGAGTCCTTCTAATAGGAAAGCGGCCATCGCCAATCTTTCCACGATTTTACGAGGAAAAAGATGATATGGCCGTTTATATAAACCGGTTTGAGAGATATATGAAATTATAGTTCAAGGATGGGATTAGGACACGGAATTCTGGAAAGTAATGATATTAATTATTCATCCGTGTGACACCCTATGGGTTAGCGCAGAAGATTACGAAAACTGAATATTTTGTGCAATGCACTATGTACGGCAAAAGATCCTAACCACGCGAGAACAATGAGAATAATGTAAGGGACAGAATCTGATATAATTTCACAAGGTAGTTTAAAGGAGATAAATGCTCGATGAAAACCGCTAATAGCGATAATGTCATAATTAGACAAGGTACCTTACGGTTGGGTGCCTAAGCGCAATGTAGTATATCCCATATCAGTCAACGCGTCGTGTCAGTAAGGGTAAGCTGCACTTCTATGATACGGTTGGAACATGATGGCAGCCTGAGGTTATCGCAAGATATCATATAACAAGACGACAGCTCATTTCTCACCGAGATGAATATGACAGTGAAGCGTTGGTAATGTTTAGCCTAAAGAACATTGTACCAAGGAAAATTTGCCTGCCACATGGTGAGGGAACACTCATCCTTCAAATTCATGCCGCCACAAAGATACTGTTTGTTAGGGCTGAAAGCAGCGGGAACATATATAGAGGGTTTGGCCATTCCTTCCAAATCACGGGGTATTATAGTCCAGGTAAATATGCGTGGAGGACATAGTTGAGGCACAGCTGTGAATACAATGGCACAATGATGTGGAGTAAGCTCGTGGGTTATATCAGGTAGAAGACGCTGACCAAATCGACATTAAAGTTGCAAAACATGGCATTCAGAGACGGAACTGGACACTGGTGCATCACGTTGTGCTATTTCTTTTCAAAGAAAAGTTTGCCTCTGGCCTCAACACAATTGACTCTCAAGGTTATTCAGGTTAAAATATTCCATTGGTGGGTACCAGTATGCTACAAAGGAAATGTCAACAAGCTTTTAGAACTTATTGTGGTAAAGGGGAGGAAGCCATGGTAGAGACTGGTGTGAACATATCAAGCTAGATTGGGGTAGTGTTTTAGGGGCGACCAAATCTGATGGGTACCAAAATCTACATATTAAACTAGTTTGGTAATGCCAACAAATTAAGGCCCGGATTGATGGAGAAACAAGTTGTTGAGAAATTTGATGCTAGTCTAGGCATTAAGGAGGAGAACGTCGATATCATTGACAATTCTAAGAAAATGAGTGGAGTCCTGTATATAACTCGGAATTGGTGTGGTCGACTGCACACCAATGGACGACAAAGGTACCTTGAAGTAGCAATATTCAAGAATTAAAAAGATGGAGGTAATTAAACAAAGAACGGGGGAGTGACAGGTCGGGAGCTATAGAAATAAATCCAATGTGGTACTGTATTGTATATCAAATAATACATTTTAAACAAATTATAGATTCCGATCCAATTACCAAAAGGCATAATCTTGGTGTCTATTTGTAGCAAGTTCAATTTGATATATTTTTTAGTGGGGGTCTTTACGAATTTTTCTTAATTATGCTAATTAGTATTTGTTTATATAAAAAAAACTGCCCAAAAAACACAAATTAAAAAAAATACAATATATCAGCAATGAAGGGTTTTGAGCGGACTTATATTCTAATTTTTATCTCTACTGCATTGTAGTTGTACTGGGTACATTTTATATATTTACGTCAAAAAGGGATCAGATCAAATAGAGATCAGAACAGAACGATATGATATCTCGTCAAAAACTTAAGTTTTTGACGAGATATCATGTCTTTTATGACAAAACGTCAATTTGGCAACTGCATCCACTGAATTGCACTGAGTACATATTATATATTTACGTCAATAGATTAGAGAGAACATAATAAAACGAGGCGATATCTCGTCAAATACTAGAAATATGACGCAATTTGGCAATTTCTAATCAATTTAACAATTTTCTCCAAATAATGAAATGAAGACTTCTTACCAGTTCAACAAGAAGTCTATAATCAGTTTCTGTTCAAATATCAACTTAGCAATATTTTCTTACTTCGACAATTTTCTGCAAATTGTTGCGGTGTCGGCTGCTTATCAAGTCAACAAACGAACACATTTTTAGTCACATTATTAAGAGAGTTTTAGTCACATTTTAGTATCCAAAATAGGAAATTACGCAACAAGCAAGGAGAATGAAACTCACAGTTAAACGTGTGCAGACAAGCTTCTAAGCCACTACCCGACATCAAGAGCAGAAAACGTGTACTAGATGTACGCCATGGCCAGTTTGTGTTTGCTTACATTGACAATCAAATCGTATGCCTGAGTGATTACTGAGATTACCGCCGGGTACTACTGTAATCCATGGGGAGAATAAGAAATTGGTTTAAACCCAATGACAAGCCAGACATGGGTGTGAAGAGTGAATATAGTCGTTGTGAGAACCTCGGTCTATTGAAGCGATATGAAAGGCAAATTAATGTGAAGGTTTTAAATAAAAAAAATAGGTTACGATCTGATGGAAACAAATAACATCATTCATTAACACTTGTGTTGTATAATTATTGCATATAATCATGCAAACTATTTGTCGTAGCATAATTGTACATTTTTCAGCCATTACATGATAGAATATGTACGAAAAAGACTACCTTAGAATGTTACAACTGGCATTTCAAACGAAAATTCATTATCAAACTGCCTGTCGAGAAGAAGAAATATAAACAGAATACAAAGTAGCATTGCGACCCTTTGTTGTGGTGTAGCAGACGTATATGATCCCGGTCATGACGAATGCGTATTACAGAATACTTTGATGTATTTATAAAAGAAATGTATTCAACAACATGAATATTGTTTTGACGACGACGCAAATGTACGTGACGAAAGGTCGTAATTAATAAAGAAAATCTCAGTTGACACCGACTAGGAAGCCTTGACGATGGGTCCTGTTTAACGAAATTGATTCCTACTCGCATACACGATTCTTCATGTAAACGTAATACATTCCCCGTGTTTGATAAACCATTTTCGGCGACTTATAATTAATTAAACCACATCCACTCATGAATATTAATGAAATGAAAACTTATCGTGATATGAAAATGCATCTAACTTTTACTAAGGCGCACGATACAAAGTGTAACTACCGCAAATACTGTTTGGAAGATATTGTCGATACGCCATGGTGGGGTTTTGTTTGGTAATCTAATCATTGATGTTTATTAATGAAGTTCATTCAATTCTAAAAATAGTTCATTATCATCGAACACTGGGCAGGATTTAAAAATCGAAGTTCATCCATCAATTTGCAACGTACATATGGGATTATCATATTATAATTTACATTACACATTACACTATACCTTCATAGCGGAGTTTGATATCTCAGATTTTCTTTCTCAAAATATCTGTTGGTTTTTTGTACCAAAGGAACGATTGCACTTTATCTTATATCTTATGAGTCCGACATCTCAAGATTTTCTTTCGCAAGATATTGGTGCTAGGCTTCAGCGGAGGTGCTACAGTTGTAACAAAATCACCTACTTTAATCGATCAATAGAAAAATCTCTGCAAACAGAATATTGAAGTTACTCTCAAAGAGGACTTTGATATTTTTTGAAAGTCCATTATAGTTATTGGAATGTTTGATTTTATGAGTCAACCTCATATTGAACTAGACATTGCAAAGAACTTTCTACAATAATCTATCATTAGATTCATACCAGATCTACATAAAGGTAAAAACAACACAACAACTTACCAATTTATCTATTAGGTTATCCAAATACAAACATACTAGTAAACAGTAACTGAACATTTTAAGTATTGCATGGTGCACCTTGTAGGGATGAACCAGTCCTATGAAGTAAAATTGTGGACCTCTGTGAAAGGTTTGCCACCGTTGGTCTTTTTTATTATGCTCAGAAACTAATTAATTATTTTTGTGATGGTGGGGGTGAACCTCAATTCTGAATCAATTTCTTTTGGCAATTCCTAAAACTGCATGAGCTGTGAACTTCCAGCGGTTCCAAACCTGGGCAGTAGCATACCCCCTGTTGAGAACATTACTGAAAGGAAGGGGCGCAGTAAACATGAAGGGAACGCAGGGACGCTCCATAACAAATTGATACTAAAATTACAAATTAAATAAGATATATACTAAACCTCGTTTCTACAACGTTTTATCACATTACATCTGTTTTACCCATGTAAGCCCACAAACCACCGAACCATTCTTCTTATTCATGATTATTATTATTCATGATTGGCTTTAATTGAGAAGACCAATTTGTCTTAAGATCATGCAGGATATTTGCAGAAGTTTTGCCACTGCTCCACGACAGAGGGCACTAAACTGAGAGAGGTTTGCAAACCACTGTTCTATATTTGGTCAAAGGACTTGATCACTAATTTGATTACTAATAATGAGTAATATATCAGAATTGATTACTTATAGGTAACCTAAAACAGAAAACAAGTGAAAACAGGAAATTTCATTAAATAGGCAGATCACAGGAATCAGAACGAACAAAATAATATAATTATTTCACAGGTCTGCATATTTTAAAAGCAGAACATGCCCCATGAGTAAAAGATCTATAAAAATCAGATGAACATTTTACCTTATGCTAGACGTGCGTTGGTGATATCATGAACTACGAGAGCATGCAATATCCAGGCACCGTCCTACAGTCTACAGCGAATATCAATTTTATCTTGGTAGCCACCAAATCTACCCAAAAGGGTAAAAACCAAATTGACTTCCTAATTTGAGAACTAAGAACAACACAAGTAATCGAAGAGTATGTACTTTAGAAACCAGAGCATAAGGTTAACAATATGAAAAGAATGAAAGAATTTTTCCTTCAATTGCAATCTTTTCCTAACCAAAGGATTTCCCTTGACCAAAATCAGGTTACTGCAAAGGGTTTTTCAAGAATACGAAACAGTCACAAATTTATGGATACGACTGAAAAAAAAAAAAAAAAAATGTCATCGAGTTGTATTTAATTTTCATTACTGCATGTTTTTGGGTTACAGCTTGAATTTGAGTTTTGTCGACAAAACTTGGGAGCATTAATTGCAATCGAATTATCCGTTTGATCTCTTTTCTACTCGACAAGTTTCTCATGTTAAGTATCAATCACATTTCTTTCTCAGGTCTTGTTTACCAGACTGCTTCACAAATCGACTAGTTTCGTTTTTTAATATCTGAATGCCGATTCCATTCTTTCAAACTGTTACTCCTCTATAATTATTATCCCTCACAGGGATAAATAACCCGCACAACGCCAACATTCTCACACTACTTCAAGTTTAGCCTTCAGCCATTTCTCTATCTCGTCAGTGTCCCTCTTCAGCCACTCTGCCCGGAGACGAATATTCTCCAAGGACTGTTGGATGGTTCGCTCTGCGGCCGGGGCCGGGTTGCTTTTGAAGAATGCCGCAACCTCCAGGGCCTTCTCTTCGGTTGAAAAGTTCCCCGTGGCCACCTGTCAGAATGGCCAAAACCAAACCCCCACAAAAAATTAGAAGAATAAAATCATGGCTAATTTGATAGACACATCCACAATCAGCTAGATTCTGCAAAAAATGGCCAGCTAAATTATCTCTATGTATCGAGCAATTGGCCAATCACAGTTAAGTATGTCCAAATGAACTAAATCCCATTTTATGCTATTGTCTCTAGACATGGTTGCTATAAAAATGGATGCAAGACGGTTAGCCATCATGTGACCAATTGCTTAAACTTTCTAGCACATTTTGTATGTACTGACAGAGCACTTGTCTGGGAGGGGCCAATTCAGAGTTGACTGAAAATGTGTCCTAAGGGGAAGGGTCTAAGGGTGGGGTTCCTTCCTATAATATTTGCATAGCGAAGAGTGCTTAAAAGCAAAATGGTATACTATATTAGGCAACTTTTTCATTGAATGTTCAAGAATTTTCCGTGTGAGGAGAATTACCCCACCCCCCCATCATTGCAACCCTAAAAACCAACAAGAAAATGAAGCATTAAGTGTCATTTCAAAGGTTAACGAAGACTCACAGACACTAGGCGGGAGAGAAGGAAGCCCCCCGAGTAACGCGAATGAAGAATTTTCCATTTCTCTTGGGTGAATTTCCAAACCAGCTCTTGACCGAGCTTTCCGCTGCATGCCCCGCCTAGAACGAAGACGCTGTCCTGGGACCGGACTTCATCCTACGAGGAGGAGAAAGAACGCAGTAGAGTAAAGTACACCCTCGACTGGAAAACGTGTTAGATCGTGGTACATCTCAATCTTTATAAAGACAGGGCCAGCTGCAACAACAGACCGGTTTCTGTTCGGTTTCTGTATTTGGTGCTCGCAAAAACACTCGTTTGATGGTTGGTTAAACTTTTATATCAAATTCATTGACTGCAGTTTTAAGTGTACGAACAAACTGTCTAGCAGGAAAAATAAATATCGGTTTGTTACATGAACGATTAAGCACTCCTGTGTACCGGTGTTCTTTTTTCTCCCAGCTACGTGGTGCATTACTAATAAAAGTTAGCATTGCAGTACGTGTACCGAACTGATAATAATATGCGTGTATAGGCTATGCAATTTAGCGTTAGGTCATACTGGTAGGCTAGCCTATTTCACATTGAAGATTTAACTACTAGTACAATATTTCTTTTAGAAAGTTACGTTTCGTGGCTAGATGGATGACTGCTAACAACGCGGTTAGTTGCTGAACTGTACACGTATCTTTTATCAAGATTTTGGCGCTACTTTGATAGATCTTTATAGCGTATGCCTGCATTTATATTTGCATCGCACCTTTTGCGATGCAATTGTGAGACATGTCGCAATGTCGCCGTTTTGGTTCGCATTTTGCGATGCGATACAGGGGAAATCGAACACTGGTTGATCGTGGAAGATATATTACATGACTCATCAATTATTACTCCATATTGATAAATTAACCCTTACTTAACAAGAACAGCCCAAAACAAGAACCTGTATCTACCAAACTTAGGAATAAGCAATCTTATGAAAACAATTTACAATCATTTACATCACCATGCATACAAATATATATATATATATACATGGTGATTTTTTTAATTGCTGGGAAAATAATAGATCGTTGCACTATAACAAAGCTGGAATCGTTTTTGTGAAATGGTTATTAAATTAAACACTTCATTAGCTCCATGGATTCATGCATTCCCAGCCCCAAATCTTTGCATAGCGTAAAAGCCAGTTAGACTAAGCTATATGCAATACTTGTAGAATTTTATGAATATTCCATTCATTTCACGATACCCTACGGCTTACATGATACATTAGTTTTAACTTGTTACAGCATAAAATAAATTAGTTATAGCCAACATTCAATACGAAGAAGCAGAGCTGCCACCAATCCTGATGACATGGCATGGGTGCAGGTATGACTCAATACTGCCCCAAGCTAGTAGCCATGCACTCACTACAATGTAAAAAAACGTGCAAAATATCCCTCAAAGCTGAAAGTGGGCGGGGATTAGTGACAAGAGAATCTACTGTGCAAACTCGTCAACTCGGTGCTGCAGACTGCATGACTGATATGTGGCGACCTGTTTGTACCTTACTTTCTACGTACTGTACATAATACTGCAATCTGGCATGTGTAAAGTCGAACAATCGAAGAACATTGCGCTACATGTGAGAATTAGTGGTGCCCTGCATAGCAATCGCGGAGCGCTGATCACTGGAGTGCTGGAACCAATAACTGAAACTTACACTGATTGAAAAGTCCAGCACTCGTTTGATCAATGCCTCGTCTGTTACGTTTCCCAGCGTCCTCATGATCCGTTCCTTCTCTTCGTGGAGATCTTGCACTTTCAAGAGCTGTACAAATATTAAATGCGGTTACGGTTATGATGGGAGTAGCGAGCGAAAAAATGACAACACCTGCATATCACATTCAAATATTAAGTCTGACATCAAAGGCAACAGTTAGCTAGTGGGTGAATTTTTGAAACATACAATCATTCATAATTTATCATCAAGCACATCATTTTTATGGAAATGGATGAAATCAAATTTGTACTCACAAAACAGACACATGAAAATAGACCCACATAAGCAAGTAGACCCACACAAGCAATAGACCCACACAAGCATATAGAACCACACAAGCAAATAGCCCCACACAAGCAAATATACCCACACAAGCAAATATACCCACACAAGCAAATATACCCACACAAGCAAATATACCCAAACAAGGAAATATACCGGCACAATCAATAGACCCACACAAGCATTTAGAACCACACAA